>JBBMOY010778870.1:0-11304 GCA_037951405.1 Platydemus manokwari | reverse complement strand
TATTATTATCATGATTAATATTATTATTATACTTATTATGGTTATTATTATTATTATTATTATTATTATTATTAATTCATGATTATTATTTACATTTCTCAGACGATATCGTATGATGGCTAATTAAAACCTCCTTGAACTGCATTGCTAGAGAGAACACAATTATCAAGGGAAATTTGGATAAAGTCAAGAACATTCAATAATATTTAATAGCTTTTGGTTTTGCCTTATTTCCACAAGAATGATTAATTATCTTTTACAATTTCTTAGATAATAAAATTAATTTATCAGATTTTCTTTCGGTTCTTGTACAAGAATTTAATTCTATTAGTTATTTTATACAAATACGCCTAAGAATGGACAAAAAACTAATCATGATATACTGATTCGATGTCGTCCATCGAAACTAATTATTATGTTTCATGAAACGATTATCAAAATTCTACTGAATCGTCTTAAGAAATTGGTTTGGAATCTGTACAATGTGTGTGTGTGCGTGATTTGGTCAATATTTGCAGAACCAGGAAATGACCTATATCGAATTGTTTGATTAAAACAATTGTGAGGATGTCGTTCTATTCTTAACATCTGCCCTACATTTACATATATGTGAATGTGTTTCTATCAAATGCTGGGAGAAAAGAGAATTACGATGAAAATTAATTTAATTTCCAAAATACGAGTAATTCTTTTTTTATTGAGATTCTATTGTTGGATATTCTGGCGTAGATTGAGATGATTTGGTTTGAATAAATGAAAACAACTCACCAGAAATGGATTACGATTCAATTCCAGCGATGTATAATAAGAGCATTTGTGAAGCTTTGGACCATTCTGAATAAATATATTCATCAAATAATATGAAAATGCGAAAAAAATATTTTTTTAATATTATTAATCAATTTTTAAAAATTAAAATTGGTTTTTAAATTTTTAATTTTAATTTTTTAAATTTAAAAACATTGTGTTGTATTGAATTTTTAAAAAAATAATGTGTTGACATAATATTTTATTCATCCCATCTCCATGACATGACAGGTTGATATCAATTCTATCAAATTGATCACCCGGAATGAAAATATTGAATTAAATAATTATACCAATCAACGTAAATTTATCCCAGATATCGAATAATTCCACAAACAACACAGACATAACAATCGAAATGATTTGGGAATATTATCATTTCGTGTTTACATTGAACGACAACCGTTCAATAATATTTGTTTTAAAGCTAATGTCTGGCTTGGTACTCGACCTTTTATTGTCTTTAGTTGATTACATCAATCACATTGACTAAAATAAAGGATATCTATCGAAAGAAAATGGGTTTTAAAAAGTCAATAAATGTGTGCTGGTTGAAAGGTAACCATAAATGTTATTCTAATGACGATTAAAACTTCGTGGAAATGAAAAATGATGTCAATGAATTGACCTTGAGTTTAAATAAACCAATAAGTGAATTATTAAGTTTTATAATTATTAGAGTTTCTATCTGAAATTGATGAGTTAAAAATAGTACATCGATGGATTGCTGGTTACAATTTTTATTGGTCCATTCAAGACATACAATTCAATGAACACTGAACTGGTCACTTCAAACAAGATTTAACAACTCATCTATCATTCACAATCCATGAATGAGTTTTCAGAAATCTCTGATTACGTTTGAATGATACAATAATACTAGAAACGGTTCAAGTTTACCTTCAGTTAGATTTTCCTAATATTCGTTCCATTTCCTTATTTTAATAAGTCTGCTATAACACCGAATTAAATAAGCAAAAATCTAAAATATTATTAGGAAAGATAATACAGTTTTTTGAAAATCTCATCGAATTTTTATACATTTCCTGTATTATGAAAAAACACTGTCATCTTACAGCTACAGTTGTTGATGATATCACCGAGTTATACTGAAAAATTATTCTTTTCATGAAGACCGCTTATAAATAAAATAAACTGAAGTTGAAGATTATAATTATATGAAACAATTTTCTAGTAAAACGTGAATAAAGCATTGTTAAATATAAAATTGGTCTTCCTGAACCTTCTTTTCGCTCAGAATGTGTTCGCAGTTCTTCTGCAAACTCTAATCGATTTATTTAAATCTAAATCTTTTAGGCTAAATCATTCAGTCAATTCTAATCGATTTATTTAAAATTTAAATCTTGAAATTTCGAATCTTGTTAATGATCTACCCAGAAAATTTAAACTTCGATCTGCATATATTTTCTTGCTGTTAAAAACGAAATTTTTTTCCCGATACAAACTCTATGAGATAAAAGTACAACTGTAAAAAGTTCAAGTGTGGAAAAGATTCTTTCGAAAAGAAAGGATTAATTTGATTAATCGACCAATTGAGATTCATGGACATGTCGGTTCAGTGTGAACAGATAAAATAACAATTATTTCATTTCGATAATGATCATTCAACCATAACTGTTTTCAATAAAAAATTCGTCGCCAATTATTGTGATTAATCATCATCATTTATTTTTCTTGATGTTCATCCCTGTGACGGGATGATGAATATAAATTGTGATGATTGTAATATGAGGTTTATTGGGGAATTAAAAATTAAAATATATTTATGCAGATAATAATAATTGGTTCCAGTAAGTAGTCGATCGATATTCAAGGTTGCAGCCAACCACCAATCAAAATACGCACAAATTCATTGAATATTCCATACAACATTCGCTTTATCTCTAATAATTCTGGTAACTTTAACAATTTTCGAATTATTAAATGATTAGCTTGCATCAATTCAATTTCAACCAGGACACGAAGTCGAATAATTAAAGAATAAACTTTGTTGTAAAGACTTTTTATAAAGCAGGAAACTATCTCGATGTCATCCCACTTTTAGAAGATTTTTATAGTTGATCCATCAATTGCAAATTAGTTACTTGTTGAATTGATCGGTTCGAATCTAACGGAAGTGTTGACAAAAAAACATACGACAGACGTCGCTATGATAATAAGGACAATAAAGTTAGTCCCTCTGCTAATGCTGTGAATGAAATGAAAAATACCTCCTTATGAAAGGCATTTAAGAATTACGATATTATTAGCATCTTCTGTTCATCCCATTTTAAAAGTGAGCTTAATATGGTTCCGCTATTCGGGTGAGTATTCAAATTAAAGAGTTACGAAGCACTACTTCTTCAGGGCAATTATCAATGAGAAATTTTTTTTGTCATTCTTCCAAGCATGCTCCTAGAAATGAACTACCCTGCGGTTTGTGAAGATACAGGATAGAGTCTTTTCACATTTAGAAAGATATGTCATCAGCTATTTAAATCATAACTTTCCAATTTTTGAAGCGGTAATCAAGATAGTCCGACTTCATGCTAAGTTATCGATTTCTTTGTTGCAATGTAAAAGAGATCGTAAATAAGAAACGTCCTTGAGTATTGAATGAATTTGAAAATTGAATCCATGAAGTTGCTGAAAAGCTCTGTAGATGGATATGTTCTCGATCGTTCAATATGCTAATTTGTAGAAATCACCAGAAGTACTCAGTTATTGATTAATATTTTCTACTGGAATATAATTTCAAATCAGCACCAAACCACTGTGCCACAAAGTATCCCAATCACCGTGCATATTTGTCATTCCTATAATTTTAAAAAAATAACTGCTTAGCTGGCAGTTTATCAACGGAAGTAGAGATTTACAAAGACATCTCACATGAATGAAACAAATCATTATTTTCTTGTATTTGTTTTTATCTTCAATATTCAGCAAAAAACTAATTTCTTTTAGTTGAATGACCAACCTGATATTTGCTAATATTATTTCATTAGATCACCTCAAACAGATATTTTTTATAATTTCATCATTTTTCCCAATTTATTAACGATTACAAATTTTATCCTAAACCAACCTTAATGTGTTTTGTGAATTGATGAATATTTTTTTTTTGAAATTTTATTTCCCAAATGAAAATTAATTCTATAAATAGAACTCGGAAATCTAAAATTAAAATTTCAATTATATTACAATTGATTTCAATCGAAAATGATATCAGAGATAACAAACAAAAAATCCGATTAATTTTCTGATCTCTTTAAAAAAAATACAGAATTGATAACTTTATCTTCGATGATTTCATTCAATTCATTCAAACATAACCAATGGAATCGATTGGGAAGATTTTATCATTTATTCAGAGAGATGAATTCAAATTTTCAATTTCACCACAAATTTTTGCTTACATTTCAGATTGTAAAAAGTAGGAAATTTGTCAATGAAATAAAATTTCTTCTCTTCTGTTAGAAAGTTTTCACTGTTATATTTCTGTATCTCTAGCGTATGAATGAAGAATGTTGTCTTGAATTATTCGTTACAATACTTAATTGCCGAGTGAAAATAATTAATGGCTTATTTTCTTTAAATAACTTCCTATGGTTGGAAATTTATTTATACAGCCACAACTCTATGGAGATCGTCACCCACAAATTAGCACAGATAGGAGATCCACCACCGCTTAAAGTGTATAAAAATACAACATGGTATATTTTATATTCTTACAAATACATTGAACAGAAATCTCTTCATTAGATAATGAAAATTATTTACAATCATCATGATCTTAGTACAACGTTATTAGAAATTTGTTTCCACGGAATCTGTCGATTTACATTTAATATTTGTGCTTAAGGCACGAAAACAATAATTTCTTCTATGTATATATGTATATAAGAACGTACGTTTCAAAAATTTTTAATTCAAAACTACTTACAGATTTGATATGTTAATACAAACCAACTCTTCCTATAATATTTAAGCATGCGCACAGAAACGCAGGGAAAGACAGATATTGATTGAAGGCTACATCAGATCTACAGCTACGTCTACTAGTAGACTAGCATATTTACACATACCAACACAGACATAGAGTCATAAGCAGCAATATATACTTCACCTATTTTCTGGCAGGAGTAAATCAGAAATAATCGAGACATATTAAAAAAAAATTTTGCATCTTTTAAAATTGTTAGATGTAAATTATTTTTTTTTCTCAAAATGAATTTAACCGCGCAACTGCTACTGGAGATATAATTTGACAAGTTAGTTCTATTATTATTAATTGACGTTTTATTTTAAAGACAAAAAAAATATTGGAACACCTTTCGGAAAATTTCGTAATTATTTTTTCGTTTAAAGATTGTCTCTGATAACTCTAATCAAACAATTTATTTTGACGATTGCTTTGATTTAGATATTTAATTTTATTCAATGAACATGTGTAGGATTTATAATAGATGTTTTTCATTATTTTCATGATAGAAGATTTATTGAAATTATATAAAATTTATGATGAAAGAGGAAAATATGAAATATTTTTTTATTAAAAATTATTATATGATATTATTATTCCTAATAAATTCAATATTGTGATTGAAAATAAAATTTTATTATAACGTAAAATATCTATAAGAAAGCAATTTAGTCAAGAATTTTTTATAATTAATAATAAATATTATAAGAATAATAATCATTATTATAAATTAATTAATAATTTAATAATAATAATAATAATTTTAAAATAGTTCTGTAATAAATTAAATAATAAAATAAAGGTGTAACAATATAATAATAATTATCTACTAATGCTACTATCGTATATTAATTCAAAACTACTACTCTAAACCATATTAGAGTAATTAACAATTTTCTTTTTCACTGAAATATTTAATTTCCTTCAATTTGAAGCGCTTAGAAAATAAATAATTGTTTCATAAAATGTAGAATAAGATTAATTTCAACAGTCTTATGAAAACTTATGAGTGGAAATTTTCTTTTCCTTCACAACTATAATTGATTTTATAAACTTTGATTTTAAATGTTTTATAGAAATAATATTGTTAAGACCAACAACGATACATTTTATCAATTTTCATACCACAACCCTATTTATCTACTACGCAACATTTATTTATTGTTTATAATAGATTTAAACACAGTGACTCACAACATGCTATCTGAAACCGACACAAATATGTTTTTGTGAAACAAATCTAATAAATCGAACGTTACAACACTTTACCAATGTTTGCGCATACAAGTCTTCAATAGTGGCAACATTTTTATTAGATATCGTCATATTGGGTTTGGCTATTAAATTATTCACCAGAAAATATATGATCTTATTATTGTCATAATTTTTTCCAATCCAAAGCTCATTTGTTATTCTATTTATCAAATTCTTTATTGAAAATTTAAGCCTTTCAGTCATTAAAATTTCTTCAAAATCTAAATGAAGATCTTTCTAAATGAAAAAAATGGAATTCCAAAGCAATAAATAATTTCTAATATTGTATTGTCAATTCTACAAGGATTTTTGATAAAATTATAAAATATCTGTTTGAATATCAACGCGAAGGTTTCATAGTATGGTTTAGAATTTTCATTCAACATCTTATAAACAAGCAGCAACAATAGAGCAATTTGGAAATCCCTGCAATAGATAAACACAACAGAATATCTTTAAATCGATTACATCATATAAATTTCTAATAAAACCTCAACGAAATGATTACGAAAGAATAATAGTATTTACAAACAACATACAATATTATTAATCAAATAATCAAAAACAAATTCCATTGATATTTCGTTTTATTTTATTCTCCAATACATCTAAAAGATAATTTTCTTTTGAATTTATTTATTGTCGTATCATAAATATAGGAATATCATTCGACGCTAAAGCCCATATAAATTTCCTCTTTATTTCCTTTGATTATATTGTTCTGTACGGCTTCTTCAGTTTCTGTTATGGATTGGTCAGAACATAAATATAAATACAATTTCCCATTCCCATAACTTGATTGACTAGTCTTACTTTTGACATAATTCCCGTCTGAGAATGACTTCGAATTTTGTCCCAAATATTGGATTGAAGTTTTATACATATATATGATAATTATATAATAATCATATTGCGATCACAATTCGGTTTGTGTTTGTTGGATAACATGGATACATTATTCCAATTCCATAATATATAATCCCATATTTCACTGGTTCATTCGACCGAAAATAAATAATAATAACAACAATTATTCCCCATCAATGAATCGTTTTTGGAGTTGGTTTTAGTTGGAATTAAAAATTTTTTTGTCACTTTTAGTAATTGTTTTCTCTTATCATTGTTTGATTGAATCTCTCTATCTATATATTTTTTTGTCCACAGACAACACTGTGAAAACAATGGATGGAATTTAATTAAATTAATCAATAAAATTGATCAAATCTTCATTTCTTGCCATTTAAAATTTCTTTAATTGACATTTTGCTTTTATTTTATCTCAACAAAACAGAAACGAAAATTTCCTTTCAAATATCCTCAAGAAAATTGGAAAAAATTTCCCGAAAAACCAATTAAATGACTTCGGCTCAAACGTTTTCTCACCCATTGAAAGAAATAAACGAAAATGAATATTTTTATTATATAATATGAATTAATTCGTTTTTGTCCCGATTTTTAGAGAATTTCTTATTAAATTCATAATTAAAATGATAAAATTATCTCGTTTTACATTTGATCAGAAAAGGTTTGGATTGGATTTGAGAATATATTTATATCTCAATAAAATCTTGCACTGCAATATTTGTACTTTGACTGAAATTGTTTCAATCATATTATGTTTTCTTAATTTTTTAGCTGTTCACATTGGATCTTAAAATTATGATCAGAATAGTTTATAAGGCTGTGTATGTATTATTAAAAATATCGCTCTTATTGTGCCACATGAATTGTGCTCATATTCTTAAATTCGCAATGAAAGATTGAATGTATTAATGTTTATCTATTTTGACTAAATTTCTTCATGATTAAATTCACTCTAGACATATTTAGGATTAAAACGGAAGTCTTGTCCGATAGAAAGTAATATTTATTTAACCAATAAAGACAATATGTAAACTGGAAATATAAACAAAACATTAATTGTCAATGTTTTATGAACAAATATTTAATTTAAATGCATTATTAAACCCCTTTTAAATGTTTAATTTCTATATTATAATTAAATAATTGTTTTAGATAGCTATCATTTAAAAAATATTATTTTGTGGACTTCAAAGCTGACTATTTTCAACATTTCAGATTTATAGACGAATGATGTTTTGTTTATATTTCTCAATTTACATATTTTCTTTATTGATTAAATAAATATTATTTTCTATCGGACAAGACTTTCGTTCCAATCCTAGAATAATTATGATGATAATTGTGATATAAAATTTATAATTTACGTGTTCATATTATTATTATCATTATTATAGTCATTATTGTTGCCAAATAATAAGAAAAATACCAATATTTTTTGACTTTAGATCTAAGCAGCTATCGTAAGAACATATTAACTTAACATTACCATTAAAGAGGCATGATTAAGAAGCCATTGTTGGTCACAGAAGCATATTGATTTGAACATTGATTTAGATAAATCATTATGGATTGTTAAAAATTTATTAAAAGAAAATGACATCAAATTATCAAAGTTATAACCGTTTTATAAAAAAATTAATTATTAATCTCACTGTATTGTAATACTTAATTATATAAAAATATAAGTCAACATAAAAATTTCCTCAATAAACAATCAATCAATATATTAAATTAGAATTGTTACTTTACCAAAAATTATTCAAACGAGGAACAAATCGTGCATAAGTTACAAATATTGATTATTTGAGATTTACCATGTCGATGAGGTGTAGGCTTGCTGATATTGAAAGAGTGGCTAAATTCTGCAAAATTTCATTTCAGCAGAAGACTGAAAAAATAAGCAAGTATTTTAGGATTTATTATCTTTAGAACTGGTGCAACACGGAAAGGTGACTACTGTACTTTTGACTACATATATGTGGTGTGTATTTAGCGCTTGTGTCCATATCGGTCACGGAGTGTTAACTAAACAACCAGAAGGCGTTTCTGAGCTCGTTTGATATTCTTATTGAAAATATGGATTTTACACAACTGAGTTTTTATATATAAAGTTTTATGATAGATAAATCTTTAAAATTGGAAGAGTTTGCTGACTACCCCCAGTGTGAACATGAAATCTAGATAAGAGTCAGATAGAGATATATAATAGCTTTAGGTTAAACATTATCGTCATCATAATTAAATACTAATAATATGATTTACAATATTATTATGAATATATTATTTATTGATTAGTTTCATTATCATATTTCAGAATAATTATATAATCGATTCTTCTTCTTTCCCCCAGACTATTAAAAGTGAAGAAATCAATTATTAGAAAATGAATTATTAAACAAATTTCTCTTCAAAGAAATTACAAAATGAAGCCTTATTAAATATCATTTATCGTTCGTTTTAGTCAATGTTTTTTGAACGATTTGACTGACAGATGAAACCAATTGAAAAAACCAAACAACCATCAATCTTGTATTTTTATTATTAAATACCCCCCTCCATTATTTGATGGGATAAACAAATGGATGAAGGCTGATAATTCAATTAAAATTGCAGCTGTGTTGTTGTAAATGTAGGTAATGGTAAATAATAGAAATAATCGATAACAACACCATCTCGACAATTCATTGAAATATACTTTCATTATATAATATTTCATGAGAAAAAATATTATAAAATATTTTGTTTAAATCGTAGTTTTTATTATTTATTATAAAACATATAAAAATTCAATTCTTTTATTGTTGTCACTGAAATATTGGTTTAATGGATTATATTTTATTTATATTTGTTGAGGAATCACAATAAACGTTGTAGTAAATTGGCTAGACTAAGGTGGGACAGAATAAAATAGATTGGTAGTAGTATATATTTATTGTTATTATTATTTCCATTATAGTTGTTATTATTATTATTTATTATTAATAAATTATAATTATATTTTTTAATAATTATATTATTATAATATTATTATTATCATTTATATCAGTGGCCTTCAATCTATTTACTGGAGAGGAACCCCGCGGAAACATTCCTCTGGCTCGAGGAACCACTGTGCAATAATTTAATTGTTTTATGCAGCAAAACAGCATTTATTTTTTAAAATGAAATAAAAGTATTTATGTTCAGAGTATTGCACATGTTTGTTGATGAAATGAAAACAAAACTGTACATGCTTGAATAGACTTAATTTATTCTTATCAAAACCGCAGTGGGAAATTTGAAACTGATGTTTCTTACACAACTCTTTAAGATTCGGTCGTGATTTTGACAGACACACACGAAGTTCATCGTCCACAAACAGAAATTGTACTCATTTCTTGTGTTTGATGATTGTCGTAGCGTTTTCTGAGTAATTGCAGGATATTCCTTTTCAACCAGCAACCAAAATATATAAAAGCAAACCTAATAGTGGTAGGACAATGTGATCTTTCAAATGTATCGAGTTTAATTATGTTAAATTTAGTATATTTAAACAATAAATAATAATAAAATAGTAAAAATAATAATAAAAATAATGATCAAAATAATAATAAAAATAAAATAGGTTTTCGAAATTGTATTTAACATTATTCTGTTCATTATTCTAATTTAGAAATTGAGTAAACCAAAGTTTTCAGATTTAAAGACCTTTGATATAGCCCATCACAATATATTGAATAAATTAATTATTGTATTCATTTCCCATCTATAATGAGCTTCGAAAACATGGACAGAACATGAACAAATGTTAGATTGGATTTGTTCCAGATATAATATTCAAAGGTCAATAAATATAAATCAATATTTGCCCAACATGATAATTCATTTCCGAATCGATATCCGCATTCGTAATGGAATAATTGGAAATACATCAATTAATGTCGATCAATATTTGCGATGACAGAAAAAACAAAAAAAAATTATATCGTTTCAAATATTAGAATCATTGTCTTTCTTCATCAGACAATCAATCTCGTTATTCGGCAAAAACTAAAGTCGATTCATGGTTAATGTTTTATGGAGAAAAATTGTTTGAAAATTGTTTCGATAATGATAATAATTATGTTAATTATAATGATAACGCGATAATTTCTGTTTGTCTACAGCTCGAACCAAAACGAAATAATAATATTCTAACATAATCTGTTATCAATAATAGGATATTAATAATAATAATGATAATATTGTTGACAACTATTTTGTTGTTTCGTGGTATAATTATAATTCGATTAACCGAAACAACCATATTAAATTCATTAATTAAATTCCAAAATAATCGTTAGAAAAATGAGAGATTATTGATTTAAGTAATTCAATTCCATCTCTCCATTAATTATTGAATGATTATAAAATGGAAT
>JBBMOY010777759.1:0-11304 GCA_037951405.1 Platydemus manokwari | reverse complement strand
TTAGTTTTTTAAATTGATTTTTAAAATATTTTCGCATTCTTTTGAATATAATTAATTTTCTTAAAGCAACTTGTGCCAATTTTTATCAATTTTAGTGTAATTTGTTATGTTGTTTATAATCCAGTCTTTCAGTAATTAAAAAACAAAATTCGACTTTTTAAGACCATGTCTAATTATTGGACATATTATGAGGAATACTAAAAAATTAATTAATATTTTTAATACAGTGGTAAGATAGAATTGTTTAATAATGTTAAAGTTATTTAAATTAAATTATATTTGTATCTATAAAATTCAAATTCTGATTAGAATGGCATTATTTGAACATGTCTCGTACATCTGATTTAAATACATCACTCTATTGATGTTAGAAATGACAAGAATTCAGTCAGGAAAGCTTCATAACTCTTGCAATCACTTTAACAAATGTTGTTAAATTTGGTTGACTGGATTGATGAAATAATTTATAATTTATAGAAAATCTCATTACAATTTATAACTCCACTAATTATTACTGGCTTAAAATTCCACAATTGATTATTAGTCAACATAAGAGTGTTGAGTTAAGATAAAATCGCACAAAAGAAAAACATTTTTGCACTTTGGAACTATTATTTTTAGAACTTTAAGCATTTGCAAGCCTAGATAACCACATAGGTATAGCAACCAACTAATCAGAGAGAGCTTAAATGAAAGATTTTAATTAGAAAAACGGACCAAAAACTAAGCAGTAGTACACACCGGGATTGATCAAACCAAATCAATGAATCCCATTGAAACTTGAAAAACAAAACATCAGATCAAACCCTGATACACAAATTATACCAACATCTCAAGTATAGATGCTGATATAAATATTGCAAATGCCAGTTGGAAACCCAGTAATGTGATATTTTTGTATTTGACTTATGGAGTATTTTGATGGATTTTGGAGTTGTTTATGTGGGTATAGATTTATACTATTGAGTGAAATATAAATTGCAACCTTAAATTCTTTTAGATTCAACAGATGTCTCGTTGGCTGTGTTCAGTTTTTAATTAATTATTATTATTATTTTAATAGTCGGTTAACAAAGGAACTTTTCCAGAAACGCCTCTCGTGAATTTGCCAGTCAACATATTTTGTATAATGTATTTTATTTAGATTCTCTGTTACACTCTATTTGCTAACTTAGTGTATATATATATATATATATATATTGGTGATGTGATTCTTGTACTTTCTGTTTTGGAATCCTTTCAATTTTATTGTAATACTATGATCTTCTACTCTTTAACACCCTGGCATTGTCAAATTATTCATCTATTAATCATATTTAATATTAATTTGAAATTAAAACTGAATAGAAATAATTATGTTACTGAAAAATTTAAATCACTAAATAATATAATTAATTTCATTTACAACTTTATGCATTCTAGTGCGAAAATTTTTTGCAAAATACATTCCAGAAACTTTCAACGTATCTTTTATAGACATTCGGAGTGTCAAAAAATCACCCTAAGGAATGAATATTTATTATTTTAACCAATAAATTTTGAAAACGGTATAAAAAGTTGGTTTTATCATTTACTTGGAATATTTTTTATAGATAATATTATCAAATTTCACGATTAAAAAAGTACATTAAAGATTTTACTGTTTCATGTGTTAAATATTGATTTTTAATATTAACGAAAGATATCATTTTCAAATTATTGAAATCAAATCAGTCTACGCAGATCATCGACAGTGCCTTTATATCAAATAAGTTGTCGTTAAATATACAAGCACGGAAGTCTGTAGTGGTTACGCTTCAAATAACTTCATAATTTTATGAAAAATCTGAACGAACCTAATTATTCACCAATTTGTTCACTAATTTTATCTAAAAGATAATAAAGTTGCAATTATTATTCCACTGAATTAATATTTTTTCCACAAATAAGATAAATTACAGAGTTTATTCAATTATTTCATTTTCAATCAACTGATTTATCTGAAAAGTGCTTTGTTTAAAGAGATTCAAGACCGTACCACGTTGGAAATATAAACAAAATTTCTGTGTAAATCATAGAAACGAAAATTTGTCATTTCGTCAATAAACATCAGTGTTCAGGTAGTGAAGAGTTAGCATAATTATCTGATAATTTTGTAATTACATGATAAAAATCCAAACCAAAAACAATAAAAAAAATCAATAATATTTAGACACACTAAAACAACCCATAAAAAACTGAGACAGAGAAAAATGAATAATATATTTATTAATACAACAATATTTTCATATAAATTATTATCCAGTGAATAATATCAATGTCTGTCTCGTTTAGTAGCTTGCTCTCCTTCTGATGTTCTCATTGTTCTTCTGGAAAAAATATCAAAATAAATCGATTAAATATAATATGTTCACACTTTTTTGTTCTAACTAAACCAGAATCAGCAGTTTCTTCCGAACTACTTGATTCGGAAGAACTACTAGATGATGAAGATGACGATGATGACGATTGTACACCATCAAGCCTTTTACTTGTATCAACTCTTTCTGCGACTTTCACCAAATCAGGACGACATTCCTTTAGTCTTTCAAACCATTTTTTTGACAATTTCCTTCGACCACGAACCGTTTTATACCAAACAACAGGGAAATTTGATGTGCTAAAATGTTTAAATTTCAAATCTATTCAAAAAATAATGTGCTACTTGCATAAAATTAATTTTTAAAAACTCTAATACTACTAATGATTTTGTAAGTAGATTTGATAGTAAATATTATTTTTGAAATACGATATTGTTTAATTTTAAAAAATTCCAAATGATTTTATCAGAAAATGATTTGTACATTGATATAATGCGACAAAAAAGTAAAATAAACAATATTGAATATAAAAACAATTGAAAATGAATAAAATATGTAAATGTATTAAATCAATAAATAAATATCAGAGTGAGATCAATAAATAACACTGAAGGTGAAATAGTTGAACTAATTTTGACCTTCGGTTCAAAATATATGATGAATGGTTGATCATATGTTTCATATATGACAAGGGATCAAGTTCTCTTAAACCATCTGATAAGTAGTTCCACACATAATGAAATATAAAAGCATTTGATTGGATAAAATATGCTTTTGGTTTTAAATTAACTGGCTATAATTGAAAATTTATAAATCGATAAATATAACCCAATGATTTATGATAGATAAAAATTAGATATCGCCATAAAGGGATGATTATTAATTATATTTATTATCATAATATATTAAGTTTGCTCAATATATCAAGTGAAATCTCCATGTACAAGATCATAAAATAATGAAATGAATATCTGGAGTGATGGAATAAAAGATATTAATAAGATATTTCAATATTATCGCTTCATATAATCATTGTTAATAAAAATTTTACGTGTCCAATAAATGACCAATTTGAAATTTCTAATTAGAAGCAACCTGCAAAAATTTTGTGTGACGGCTACAGTATTGTCAAGATTTAAAACTACGTGCCACCAGCCTCCTGGAACGAAAACCGTTTCCCCTGGCTGTTGAAGAATCTCAATCATTTTGTATTCCTTTGGCCAGCTGGGCAATTTGGCTCGGGGATAAACGACGGAAAACCAAACAATGGCTTCACTACGATTTTTCCATCCTTCATTGGAATTCAATTTGAGCATTTCTTTTGGTGTTGACGGTGGAAATAGACACCACCGTTTATGGCCCTTAACTAAAGCATTCCAAGCACTTGTTCCCAATGGATCAATGTGTATTCCTGTGCCAGAACGTGCTGAACCCATTACAAACCATCTATTTCCAAATAAATAATATTCCAAAATCAAGATATCAATATGGTAAAATTATACCTGTAAGGTGGTCGGCGACTCTCGCCGCATAATCTGAAAAGGTCTTCTTTGAAATAATCACTGATAACATAATCCTCAAGAAGTCGAGCTCGTTTTGGATTCTAGAAATGTATTTGATTTCAACAAACAACTAGTAGAAGATCAAAATTGGTATTTATTTCTCAAAACCATATCATTCCATTGTTTGTATTGTAAAGATATTTATTAATATTTGTAATTCATATTAAACAATTAAAACAAAAAAAATCATTAATTGTTATTTATTAAACCAGACCACATAACTTCATTGACACATCGAAATAAAGCACTTTGATACAATTTTGTCATTAATTTTACTTTGATTTACCAACCCACTTTCCCCTCCATTTCAATGCATGTCTAGACGGATTCAAGAACAAAATTTAAATTTCCCTTTTAGATTTTATCTTTTATAATTGAAAATTTTTCAAATCATAACTTTGTCATTTCAAATTTTATAGAAAATGAATTTCGAAAAATTTTAACAAAAACAAATATTAATATGGTGATGAAAATAAATTCGAAACCACAATCAAAGCAGTATAAATGTTGATATATACACTGAAGTTATCAAGCACACTATTCGATAATCAATTTATAAATTCGATTTGTAATGAGATTTAAAAAACGAATTTTTCTCTAAAACATTAAGACATTGAACATTTTCTCTGAATGGATTGCAGAAGATAATTTTAAAATAACATCTAAAATTGTAGTCAATTTGATTAATTAATTATTAATTGATACTAAAAATATTCAAGCAAACGTGTTAAATATTAATAAGATACTTTTATTAGAAACTTAATAGGCATATAAGTTTTAAATTGCACGTGGTTTCGAGAATATAAACCATGATTTATGCAGGATAATTTTCCCGAAACAAATGCTTCACTCCCAAGAAGATTTCATCCAATGGCGTATCAATTTATTTAGATTTGATTTTATTACTAAAAATAGAACTGTATGACTCACATTCAACAATTGATTATGATTTGCTAGTATAATTCGTCAATGTTTATTTAGAAATTAATTTAATAAATTTATAATTAGATTGAACAGGCAAATAATTTACTAAAATTTTGAATTTGTTGAAATTAATTTAATAGTTTTAATAATTTAGGTAAAACAAATAAATATAATTTTATATATAATAAATTATCACAATCGACATAATTGTATTCGTCATAGATTTATTGTTCGTAGAAAAATTTTATCAAAATAATTAAGCAAGTATAATTCATAATTTTAAAAACTAAACAACCAATGCATGAAATTTAATTTGCAATTAACTCAATAATTGAAAAATAAATTCACGATTTGATGTGAATAACCTTGACAATTGTATTTATATACATTATAGACATTAATGTTAAATTTAGAATAACATTAATTGTTATCTTTGAAATATAAAACTATTTATATTACAGTTATTTGAGCAATAAAATTATCATTGTTAAATTAATCAAAATAAATTAAGTTTCATTAAATATAATAAGTAATAAGCTGGAATAAAATCATATAATAATGAATACCTCGCCAAAATTACCATCAAAAATATATAATGGGCTATCATCAATGTTATCGTTCATGTAATCAACAAAGTATTTCATTTTAATCTTTACGCCATAACCATCATCATCCTCCCCACAACGAAATTTTTGATTTCGATATTTCTTTTTTAATCTCTACAATAATTCAATAAATTCGTAAACATTATATTATAAACCAATACTTCTATGGTCCATTTTTTGTGTGCTAGCCAATCTTTTTGGTCATGTGTGATAACAACTGGAATATAATTATTTTCATATTTTTCACGAAATTCTTCAGGTGAAACCTTATCTCTGCTGATTCTGATAACATTGTCATTGATTTGATGTGATAATAAATTTGATGTAGCATAATCCATAGCTTGCCAATCACTTTCTGTTTTTGATATTTCTGAAACATTTTAAATTAACAAGTTATGTTGGACGGATCAAATTTGAAAAATGAATTTCTTATAATTCTTTAGAAAAATTACCTGGACGCGCTTTAGACTTTGCTTCCCAAATCCTTTTTTTGAGTTTATGCACATACCTTTCATCAGCTCTCTTGTTAGACATAATTTAAATTTAAATAAAACAATTTAAAAATTTCAGAATTTAAAACAAATGTTTACAAAATTAAATGTTTCGAAGAAACCTAAGATTTACATTAAAGTAACAGCTTAAGTTTAAAGAAAGAGGTCCTTTAACCTAATTTCATTATGATGGATTTTCACATATGAATTAATTTTATAATTAATTTTACAAGTATAATTTACTAAAATGCCATCTCAAAAATTTATTTTTATAAAAATTTCAATTTTAGATAAGTGGCATGGATTATTTGAATTTCAATTGTCTTTCACTATTCTTATTTCAAATGATTTGGTGTCATTGATTGATTAAGCATTTTGAATGATTAACTATGTCATGTTGATAACCGACATCTAACTATAAGATATAAAAAAAACGTTTGCATGATTTATATAATCAATTAAATATGAAGTAATACATCAATAGTTTATTTTGACTTCATCTTATAATTATTCTCTTTATTGTAATCACTGCGGTTTTAGATTGGAAAAAAGAAACAATAATGATATCGACAAATTTTAAATCCTAATTATTTTTTTAAAATCTGTACTTTTATTTTTATAAAAAAATTTACCATTTTATGAGAATTATTTAACTCATGGTGTTTATTTGGATGTAGATTATTATGTGTAAGTAGAAACAAAGTAGATTGCTACTACATGTTGTCAACCATACTTATTGAAGATCTATACATTTATTTTAATTGTAAATCGGCTTAACAAACCGCTGACATGTTTTAATAATCTAGTATTACTTGTTATTATAAGATAAATGTTAAAATTTAGAGTTTCTCTTCTTTTGTTTCTAATGTTACTAAAGCGGCCATAGGTAACTTTAATTTATTTGCAAATGATCATCTTTGATCTTGTTTTCAAATTATCGATTTTTCGGAATACTTATAAGTTCCAGTTTGTGTAATTTTTGATAACAAACTACTAAAATTCTTTTCACATAATTAAATCAAAAATTTTAGTTTTTTAAAATTATTATAAGTAAAAAACAAAATTGTTTTTTTTGCAGTACACTTAATAAACATAAGTTTTATTTTAGAATCCGTTTTCTTAACTTTATTAATTTGTATTTCTGTTGTATTCGGGTCTGATTGATTTTATTATTTCATTAATCTTATTTCTAGTTGATATCACTAATGTTGCAATTAGTCTCAATCAGTTCTTGATTTAGACCAATCTACATTATTTTTTCTGATCTTCGCCTCGCTCAACCTCATTGCGTGAAGTCAATAAGCGTTGCAATAGTGATATATTTTAACTATCAATCTCAGTTTATACATCTTATTTAAATTCCTATAGTCTCTGACACCACCGATAATGTGCGATATGATCCCTGTTTTATCAATAACTATGGTTTATTACTACAAATGTTTATTTTTAAATAACAACGATACAAATTGATAACTAAATAAAATAAAAATTACAAGTTAATTTTAATTCTACACTACACATCGAACCTTTTAACAAACCATAAAAATTCCTGGATTAAGAATGACGGTTTATAAACTCCTTCTCGTGGTGCAAAATCTTTTAAGATGATTGCATCAAACTCGAAAATACGAGATAAACGAAATGATAAAGATTAGTATTTTATATAAATGCATCTTACTGCATGGTCTTCCAGTAAAATATTGGGTATGTGTGGAATCCTAATCTTTGAAAATGAATAATATTATTGTAATGTTCTTGATTAGTAAAAAAACGTGTTCTATCCCCGTATATAACAATTATGGTACTGTGTAACTGTGTCTCCAATAATGTGTCAAAATGATTGTGGTAATTGTGACTGTTGTCTTATATAGACAGTGATAGTTACTCGTAGATAGTTTCTATAATTAAATTTAATGCCATACATTTTTGTTATCTTCCTGGAATTTATTTATCGCAGTGAGAAATTATCTGTTATTAAATTTATTATACTGTTTATTTTTCGGACTCTAGGTTTTGTATAATTATTATAATTCTTTATTGTTTTTAACACTCTTGGGCAATATCTGAGTCTTATCAGTACTTTGTAGCTCTAATGATCAACATAAAACACAAAACCTAACGTTATGTTGTTCCTTCTCCTCTATCAACTCTGATCCACGTATGAAGACGGGTTGAATGGATATATGTATTGTTTTATTGATTTTGTATTATCTTTTAACCTTAACTGTCTCAAATGTATCTTGTCAAAAAGTGATGAGATGATTTTTATGATATTATCTATGGAAATGATTGTGGAGCCTTATGGCACTTGCCGATTAAAAATTACAACAACTTTATGGTTCTAACAGCAAACACAGATAACTGCAATATACCTAATAGAAATTGTTCAAATACTTATTAAAATTATTCAAAGCTTAATTAAATTTAATAGTTTTGACAAAATCCCCAACATTTTTTTAAAGTTTTATTTATGAGTCTCTCGGGTGATAAATTAGCATATCTCGATGATTTATCTTAAGGGTTTAGTTTAAAATGACATCCAATTAAAACTTTAACAATTTGAACAGAGATTGTTTTGCAGCTTATTTAGTGCAATTTCAAAAGCTGAAGATTCTTCTTTTTATATTTTGATGTAATGAACTGATCCAGTATAAATAAAGAAATATACATCGATAAAAAGAAACAAATTTACTGCAAGTAATTCACCGCAATTTCTAAATGCGTCAAACCATATCTAAACATGAGCGAAATACAATTTATAATATGATAATAATTTAATTATAAATAATAAAATATTACCATATCGGTTTAAACAAAAGAAATTCGAAGTCTTTACCCTTCATAATTTATATTATGAAATTAGAAATGGAAATTCTCTAAAAATATCATAATAATTTCTTTTCCATCTTTCAGGAAATATTTTCATTGTTCAATTTCCACCTGTATTATCCATACGAAATTGATCGAAAATATTGTCGGGTTATGGATTTGTATTTCTTTTAGTCAGCTAAAATCTTTAACCATCAGTTTGAAAATGTACCTAACGATATATACTTGAGAGATATTCAAGTCGATAACTTGGATAAATAATTCCCAAATTTTAGCACGCAGTAGTGTTATGAATTACAGCAAAACTCTATGAGATAATGTAACATTAATGCAGCAAACGATTTTACCAGATTTACCTTTTTCCCCTTTATGATCCCATTTATTTTGGAAATATTGCACAAGAAATATTTCATTATAGAAAGACGTAATCTTAAAGGTTTACCGGTTTATTCTCGGATTATAAGCATACTTGTGGTCGCAAAATATTTTAAAAACAATAAAATTATCACAATATTAAGTTTAATCTTTGTATTAATGTTAAGAGGAGGTAGAAACTCAAATATGAGTAAAATATTTAGTACAGTATAAATTGTGAATAGCGTGATATTCGAGAACAGTTTTCCGGAATATCGGTATTACAAAGAAGAAACAGGTGTTGTGCTCCATAAACTTATTATTGAGCGACTTAGTAAGTGGTTAGACCAAGAGTATCTTCTCGGCCGATATTCCAAATTTGTGCACAATATCATTATCAAATATCGTGATTTATAATTTATGGATAAATATTTTAAGAATCTTTATACATCATATATATATTGATTTGACAAAGCAATGTTTAACTTTTCGAATAAAGACAATTCTTGTTATATATACATGCATGAATATAGACAATTTTTACTGGAGCATTTGGAGTTAGAGATTTTACTTTCCAATTAAATATTCGATTGTTCCATTAAGAGATTGAAATTTTTATTGGAAAAATTTTGTTTGTAATTCGTGTCTAACTTTATGAAACCTTTAAATTGACCTGATTATTTAAGAAGACTAGAAAAATAAGAAATAAATCGATAGTCGACTGCAAGGTTAAAAATGAGAGAGAAAAATCCTATTTGGCATTAAAGCTGAATTTAGCGTAATAAGCAAAGATTTGGTCAATAGACTAATGAAAAATGATGATTCAATCAAAAACAGGATTAGATGTGCAAATGTATCAATAATAAAACTTTCAGGACAGGTTTATTTAAGAGTTGTAATTGGCGTAGAAGAATCACTTCAATATTTCGATGCATTACCAGAACTATTCCCAGAATATTTCATTGGAATACGTTATACGAAGAAAGATGGTATGTGGGTTATACCGAGTGAGGATTGCATCAATATTAGAGGTTGAGATACCCTTTGTTACTAAAATCCGGATAAAATCTAAATTAGAAGATGAGATACAAGAATAATAAACGAGTTATATTATTGAATGATGTGCTGTTGGAAGATGCTGATTACTGACCGAAATAGCAGAAAAGTGAATAGGGTTTTGGAGCATGTTTTGTATCAAATAAGAGAAACAGGATGAAGAGGGATTTGAAAATAGCCTATTCATTGCTTAAAGGAAATAACGGTATGTTTTGATTAGTTTGAAGCAAATTGAGAATGGCACCAAGAAGATTTATATTCGAATGAATTTAGGTTGGGTATAAGAGATAAATGAAATAAAATATCACGACATTGGGAATTCAGCTGAATTGTATAATACATGTTCCGTGAAGAGAGAAAGTAGACTAGATGAAATATTAGAAAACATTGAACAGAAATTAGATAATAAACTGAATCCTGAGGATAGGAATAACCTTATGAGGGTTCTATCGAAATACAGAAATAGTTTTAGTACAGGTCCAGAAGACTTAGGAAAGTGCGAGATCATGAAATACAGTATTAAAATAAATACTCACAAAACCAATAGCCGTCATACCCCATAGGATTTCATTAGAGTTGGAAGAAGAAGTTAAATATTTAATTGGTAGAATGTTGGAATCAAACGTTATTAGTCTAAGTAATTCAGCATGAAATTTCAAAATAGTAGCAGAAGATGGAATGACTAGAATATGTATAGATTATAGGAAGCTAAATACAACTATGTTCATACTAATACTTTCTATACCGTATTTCGAAGAAATATTTGATGTCGCGCAGGGATCAAGATATTTTTCAGCAATAGATTTGGTGATCGGATATCATCTATGCGGAGTTTAATAAGCTCTCTAGTAAGAAGGTGAATAAGATTTTCAATAAAACTATAATCAAGTAAAGAAAATCGGAAGTAGAGATTACATTGCAAACGATGGTGCAGAAATGGACAATGATAAGATTATTAAAGTATGGACAAGCGGCCAAGCATCATCAACAGAAATGCTGACTCAAAAAATGATATACCACCAGACATTGACCAGTGTGAGGCTTTAAACTTAAATTAAATAATTTTAAAATTAAAATTAAAAAATTAAAAATTAAAATTGAATTATTAATTGATTTTTTAATAATTCAATTTTTTAATAAAAAA
>JBBMOY010777758.1:0-17802 GCA_037951405.1 Platydemus manokwari | reverse complement strand
ATGATTTGCTACAGCACACACACAAGTGTTTACATCTGGTGTCAAATTCCGGTTATTAAATTATAGACCCAATATTTAATAATAATAATATATTATTAATTAATCATAATTATTAAACTAATTATTAAGATATATAACATAATAATAAAATATATTAATGATAGAATATAAATAAAACATAAACAAAATTTCCTTTTTAATTATGACAGCAAAGCAATTAAATCAAAAATAGATTTGCTCTGTAATGAAATATTTTTTAATTAAACTTGATCTTTTGCTTGTATTTGGCAGGCAGTTTAAATTTAGTAATTGCAACCGATGTTTTCAAATTTCATTTGATGCCATTATTCAGAATTTTTGGAGGAAGATCATAATTTAGTTTATCATTAATAAAAGTAGCAATATTGTTTATTTTATATTATTATTGACGAGATTTAAAAAATGTTTAATTTTTCGCCAATTTGCAAATATTCTTAAATCGATTTTAGCTCCACCGTTTCATCCATGACAATTTGAAGATTTGATTAATAATCCAGATAATTCTCAGACAGGAACACTCTACTGACCCGGTATAATTACAACAATATAAAATGCAAATCTAATCGCCCAATAAAGCTGGTGATGAGTAGTTGTTATCGAAAAATTTATTTTTAAAATCCACTAAAAATATTTTCGAAAAAACTTCAGAAAAACATTGGCAAAATGTCAGCTTGGAAAAATGGAACACAAATGTGATGCCATCTGATAATTCCTGATAAAATTGAAGTCATTTAATATAACACAGCTGAACGTGACTACATCTATTGACAT
The DNA here is from genome assembly GCA_037951405.1 of Platydemus manokwari. Taxonomy (NCBI): domain Eukaryota; kingdom Metazoa; phylum Platyhelminthes; order Tricladida; family Geoplanidae; genus Platydemus; species Platydemus manokwari. Next base: position 16,992 of record JBBMOY010777758.1, on the reverse strand, counting down.
CAAACACTTGACTATGTCTTAGATACACTGTGATGCCATTTCAGATTTTGAAAGTTTGGAAACAGACACAGAAAATTGTTAAGTGGAAATATCGACAAAAATTAAAAAATCGATGAAATAAATTTATACTATTATTTTTAAATTGTGTTTTCTATTAGAATAAAATACTATTTTTAAAAATGATTTACAATGTATATAGGTGTTATGTTAAATACTAACACTGGAATCTCAAAGTAACGACACGTACAAATTTAACGAGACCGTCAAAGGTAAAACACTCGGAACTCAAAGTTACTCAGCGAACCTAAATTTCGAAAGTCAGATCACAATTGGATCAACACCGAAAGATACAAACAACCTCAGAAATTCCCAACCATAAAAGACTGGCAACTGTTACCAAGAATGGACTTTTTATAGTGATATCGCGTGCATTATAAAATTGATTTTTTTTTTATTATTTGTAATTATTTTATTATTTTTTTAAGTTTATTTTTTACATATTCGACATATTTTTTACATAATATTATCCAAAGCAAAAATATCAATTGAATCTAGATGAGCGGTACTGGATTCAAATAAATTGAAATAGAGGAGAAAAATCGATAGGTCATAAATTACAAATATTCCTTTATTAAATAGCTTATGCAAAAACCCCATATCACCACTTATCTTCCACGATAATCGTTGCCAAATTTGAATAGCTTCAAAAATTCCTAATCGCAACCAATAATTTACTAATCCTATTTGAGTTGCTCTATATCCATTCATCAAATCGATACCGGAATATCGATGGTTTATAGTTTATAGTCATAAACCGATAAAATAGCTTTGTTCTCGATCATAAAATTAATTGTCAATCACTGTTAATAGTAATAACAATAATAATAATAATTATTATTATTATAAAAGTAAGTTCATATTTATGTGCAATAAAAGAAATCAAAACTCCAAGACTCTGAAAAGCCAATATATTTAGCTGGCAATGTAAAAGAAAAAAAAGAGAAAAATTGGCATTCTGGATTCTGGATACAATATTAGGATACGAGAATAAATTTTGGTTTATAAATTTTTGGCTTAAATTAAAAGGAGGTCCTAAAATAAAATTTTAAATTTACAGAGTGTATTTCAAAAGCCTATATAGTTTATTTAATTAAATTATCTAAAAACACTGAATTTTTTATTTAAGAACGTAAGATGAATTTTAGTAGTTTGAAATCAAATATTAAACACACTGGAGAATTAAAATCTACTTGTAATTAATTCGTTGAAAAACGAGTCAAATTATGTCAAAATACAATCCATTTTCTTAACATTAGAAGTAAATGGAGATTTTTAAAATTATTTTATAAAAAAAAGTAATTTGCTGATCATTACTGTTGACCAGAAACTAGGCAATTGTGTTTTAACTCAAAATAAGTATATCAATGTCTCTTTAATAGATCAGATAAATAGATCCAAAACCTGTCGATTCATTAATCTAGTGAGGATTTCATCCAAATCAAATAAATAGTACAGCTAGGGATGCCACAAATGTACAAGAAATTTTTGAATTTATATAGGGACTTGGTTGAACAATACGACCTTGCCCTTCATCGACAATATGTGGTTATTTATGGTGCATCGGAGCCACAGAAAAAGTGTGTCATTAAAAGACGTCCGTAATTAAACCAACAATCACAAAATGGTAATAAATTTTATCAAAGTCAAACCAATAATTTAAAATTATTTATTAAGATACAAAATTTACAGATGACACGAGTATGAAGAAATAGCGCGAATAGTAAAGTGTTTGGAAGCCGAAATATCGTTCAGGAAATTAATGAGACATATCTTAGAGAGGTCAACTATAATTACGGACGTCGAACAACACGTATTTGAGTTTTTGGAGGGCTAAAAAGATGTAATAAGAGGTTGTTTCTTATTTCTAGTCCGCAATCGAAGTGTAGCAACCAAGAAGCAATAATCACAAATCAAACAGAAATTTTATATTTGAAATGATATTTTTTTATTGAATCATATTACAGGTTGTTGGAGATGTTTCTCATTTTAATGTAAAATCGAATTTCATGTGAAACTTTTATGAAAACATGAATTTTAATATTAATTAATGCGCGAAAAATCATTACACTAAATTGGGTCAAAGGATTCTTTTTCTTTACTCAAACCAAATTGTTAATTTGTGGAGTTTATTTAATTATATTCTTTAAAAATATTTTGAATATTTTCATTTAAGTTCTTGAAGAATTTAATTTACATTTTTCAGAAGGATTTTCAAAATGCGAATTAAATTTTCGTTGAAATAACCTAACCAGAATTAATCGATAAAAATGAACCAAAACTCTATCACACAATTGTTCCCAGTATGTTTGTCCAATGTTTCATCCAATCACGACTAATAATTTCGTCTACCTTTGAAAATATTTTTATTCCGAAATATTCATTCCGCCAAATAAATGATAAAATAATTACCTGAACCGTATAGAAAATTTTTCAGAAACAATGAAAATTGAGATAATTGGAGTTTTGCATTTCATATCATTCGTTTCGCTATTTGTTTTCATTGCATTAGCAACATTGCTAGTATAATTATCATTTCCTGGACGATCTTGTCTAGCTGTTTTCAGAATTCCTCTGTCCTGTAATACCAGTATTTATTCTGTGACATTTATAAAATCTAATAACAAATTTTTGAGAATATATCTTTGAAAATTATTATTATTATTATTATTACTTGTTATTATTATTATCATTATTATTATTGTGTTTTTATTATTATCAGTATTATTATTATTTGTTACTATTATTATTATTATTAATGTTATTATTATCATTAATTTAATTTTTAAAAATATATTAAAATATTTATTTTTATTTATTTTTATTTACTTGTGTTAATTTATATTCATTTATAATTCCATCATAAAAATTTTAATAACATAATCAAAATAATTTCGAATTTTTGGTTCTCTAATATATTTAAATTTTTAATGAAATATTTTGTCAGTCACTAAGATAAGATAAATAATAAGATAAATAATATAATAACAGTAGGAACAAATAACGGTAAGAATAATAAGCAATTACATAGCAATTGTTCAAAATGTTCACCATCTTGCTCCGAACAGAGATTGTATCTTTTCCTGAAGTGTGAATAACATTTACGGACGACTTCTTGTTTATTTATTAATTCATGTGGGATTGTTTCTTCAAGTTCGTTGTGCGTTGCATAATTGTTATAGATTGCATAAACTCAAACTTTGATGTAGCTCCATAGCCAAAAGTCCAATACGTGAGGTCTAGAGATCTTGGTAGCCATTCCTTTGGTTCTCGAAAATTTAGCATCACCAGCTGCTTCCTCCATATTGTAATAATGCAACTGATTAATAAGAAATAAGAAATAAAGCACATTCATCATTGAATAATAATTAATATCAATGAATATAAATATGTGAGTATAAATGATATTGTGTTTTGTTGTTTTATTTTAGTTTGAAAGACGGAGACTTATGAAACGCACGGTATATTCTTTTAATTTTCTAACATTGGCATCGATAGATTACAAAAGTCAAATTTGTTTAGCATTGATATAAGAATTCGTTATTGTCCACCACCTATTTATGAAATAAATGTAGGAATTGAGAGAGGAAATTTATTGTGTGGAACACCGCTTGAGATCAAAGGATCCTGCGAGATTCTTGTTATGCATCGATAATCCAATCATTAGCTAGTTATAAAGTTGGAAATATATTTTTTATGAAAAGAATTTCTGATTGGATTATTTAAAAGCTAGATTTTGCTCAGATAAATTTATCATTATTTCTTGTTTAACTGAGGTTATTGTTGATAACACAGTAAATATTACAAATTTGGTTTGTATTGGTTTAGAGATAAATCTCATTGTGCAGTAAAAGGAATAATAATTTTGGGAAATTTTTGCATTGAAAAATTATCGAATTATAAATTGTTTTTGATTATGGGAAGATGGGAAGATAAAGTGATTTGAGAAAATGAAATATCAGTAAATCTTTAAATGAAATGAAAAATTTCCTGATCGGCGCAGTTCGATAATGCGGTTTTTCAATTTTTTTGTAATTTTAAATTAATATCGATGTAGATTAAATCAATTTTGGTAAAATTAGGTCGATAATTATACACTTATTACTTTGTTAATTAAAATTACCATTAGGTAAGATAAATTAAACCATTGGAACTTCAACATGTAGTTTAGCAACGGATTCGTCCCTCAATATAAATAAACCCATTTGCACCTTGGAACCCTTGTTTAAACACTACAAACATTTGCATGCCTACACAACTACATAGGCATAGCAAACAACTAATCACAGCGGAGTAGGATAATAAACGACAATTGGAAAAGGGAACATAGCCGAATAATAGCACACAGATAGGGATTGACCAATCTCATTCATGTAAAAACTAGTAAACGCAATAGTAACATAGAAAAGCAAAGATTGAATCAAAATGTGATACAAAAGTGACACAAAAATCACACACAGATCTCGAGTATAAATATCGATGTAAAGAGAATCAACTGCCAGTTGGAAGCCCGGTTTTCTTTATGTTTTGAGAAGTATGTTGAGTGTATTTATTTTGCATGTCTTACTGAGTAGTAGGCTGTTGAAAACAAAGTCAGCCTTCTATTTTTAGAGTCAGCGATCAGTGAATTGTTCAGAAGTATTCCAACACTACTCACCATGCTTACTGCTACGATTTCATTAAATATGGAATATAAACTATTTAAAAAATTTAATCCATAAAATCTATTTAGTTCAAATATTCAAATAAATAATATTGATCACTTATATTTTTTAAATATAAATGTATTGTTATTTAAAATGATCATAAAATCATTATTATTATTCCATTAATCACAGCAACATAATAATCAATAATGATCAATAGTAATAATTGTAATACAATATAATAGTTGAATTATTGATTTATTATAATTTGATTAAATTGAATTAAAATTAATTGAATCAATGATAGAATCAAATAATCATTTAATAGATATATTAAATATCGATTTTCTATAAGAACATGCATCGTGCCGAAATCACAAATGACCAGTCTCGAACTTTAAAAATTCAAACACTAATGTGTTACCGTGAAATAGCCTATTTAATAAAACGAGTCATCCTTTTATAACACAATTTCGAAACAATGAAAATATTGAAAATTTCAAATCCAACTGTGTTCAGATTTTACTCAATGAATGAACGACATTTTCTATGTTGTGAAATGACATTGTGAAATCCAAATAGATGAAAAATTGATGCTGTATTGATTTGTATTGTGTAATGAACGGAAATCTATTTTAGACATCGTTTCGCTTTCCAAGAATCATTTGTGATTATGATTCTAATGTGACTTCCGTCAAGTAGATGATATTGTTTCTGATTTTGGTCTTTATTTTAAGAATTACGTACCGCGTTTTTTTCATTTTATTTATTACCGAAAATGAAAAACAAAGAGAACTATCATTTGATGATTGAAGATAGATTTTTCTTTTTATTTTCTGTTTTATTCCATTTTGAATTTATAATTAAAATGATGTTTTATTTTTTATTGAGATTTGGATAAGGTTGTTTTTGAAGGTACTGTAAATGAAAAAAGAATACAAACATTTAAAGAATCTATTGGCTATAATGAGCACACCAGATAAACATAATTAATAAAACAAAACAATAAAAATAAATTGATTTTCAAAAAAGTCTGAAATTGCCATAAAATCAGACTTGATCAAGGTCAAAGTACTAAATCGTGAAGTTGGTAAAGAATTGAAAATAATGAATTGGCGAAAGTGTTTCAACCGCTCAAAGGTTAAACAAACACCAATTAGTGGAATTAGTGAAGAATCAGTAAATTTGAATGGTTTACTGCACAGTGCTGCAGTAAAAATAGGAGGCTTTTAAAACCTTTAAGAAATTAACTGAACTCTATTTAGCTGAATACTACAAGAATAAAAATAGCCACTTCGGGATAAAGTCAACCACTCGTCAATAAATGAAATCACACAGGTAATAACAAAAATAAACGTTATTAGAGTTAGGACCCATTCTACAGATTATACCGCATTTGCCTATATGTTTGAAGTTCTGCATTTCATTTGATAGAATCGTTTTAGTGATAAACAATTTCCTTCTATTTCTCGTGTCGTCAGTATATTACTCGTTGTTTGCTCATATGCAATCAAAGATTGTTAATTTGAAAGCACGTGATTGGCTATTCGGTGTACTTGTTATACATCTTTCTAGGCTTCATTGTAAAGTTTTTAAATGTGTTCTTTAATATCTTTCGACACTTTAGCCACTGTGAACATGTAATTGAGGTCTACCATAACCATTGTATATCAAACTGTCAAGTCTTGTAACTTATATTCAATAAAAAGAATGCAAATATTAAAATAAGATCGGTAGTTTTAATAAGTAAAATCAGCTTATTTTCATTCTAAATTTCTAAAAGATTACAAAAAATTTCGGTTTTTAGCCGCTAATATTTGAAAAATCACACATTGAAAAGAACTGAAAACTCAAAACACCAAAAATCTATAATGAGTTTATATAAAATTAGAATTAAATTTGAATTAAAGACTTAATTCATTTAAAATATCTCATCCCTCTTTCTTTAAAATTTTTGATTTTTTTAATTGTCCCTGCTCTATATATTTCATTACACGAAAACTCTAATTCTTCTATCTTTTAATATCTTATTTTATATATTCTTTATATCTTTTTTATATCCCCTTTTTATCTCTTCTACAACTCCTTTATATCTTCCTTGTATCTTCTTTATATATTCTCTATATAGTCTCTGTATCTTCCTCCTTCTTTTCTATAATTTGCAGTCGTTGATCTTTTCAGAATCGAATCCAGATGCGTGTTCGCCATGTAAGTCGCTATTATTTTAAAAACCACATGTTAAAAATGAGCTGAAAAGTCCAGACAGCAAAATTCTATTTAAAAACAAATAAGTTTAATTTTATATAAATATTATTTTATAGAAAATTAGAATTAAATTTGAATTAAAAATTTAATTTATTGAAAGTATCTCACATAGACAATCAGGAAACATTTATCGAACTGTAGCACCACTAAAAAGTGAAAATATGCTAAAACAACATGTAAAAACTGGTTTCAATTTCTTTACTTGTGAAGAGATAAAATTACTTTCACGTTGACTGTCGGATTTTCAAGGAGAAAAATCGATTTTGAGATTCAAAGAAGTATTTTTGGGATTTACAAAACTTCATCACGGTTTATTATTGATTTATATTTGTATTATTTATCTAATATTTATTGATTATTTATTATATTGTATTAGTTATTTCCAGTTGTTTAAAACAAATAAAAAATTAATATAAATTCATTCATTGAAAATAGTATTGGTAAAAAATTTTAATCGAAAATTTCTTATCGTAAAATTATCCGAATTGCTAATAGGAATAGAAAATAATTTCTAATTTAGAAAGAGATATTTATCTATTTTTCTCAATTATTCACCTGAATTTTTAATTAATAAATTTTAAAAGCAAAAAGAAAACTTTTTCCCTCAATTTACATTTCACTCAATTAATAATTTTTATCAGTGGACAACTCTCAGCTTTTCAGATTCGCATTTCATTCATAAATCGATTCGTGCAAATTTGTGTGGGTCATTTTATACCATTTATTTTTAAATCGAGATTTAATGAGTATTCAAACCCCATGACGTACTTTTATCATTGAAAATAAGGATATCAAGCTGAGATTATTGTCTTATAAATATGTGGATAATGGCTTCCACAATGCAGGGATTTCATTCTATTAATCAATAATTCCTCTTTTATGTGACAAATACTTGGTTTCATTAATTTCACTCATTGTGTGTGCGTGTGTGTTGATAAATTGCGAACAAAAAATTTTATCGTTGAAAGTCTGCTTGAGAAAATAATCTCATTCATTCCAAGGAACTTAAATTTAAGCTTTCATATCCATTTCATAAAACCAATACTTTTAATTGTTAAACATTGTATATCATGGCGTCGTATATCGTGACATTCTCAGTATAATCGAAGTCAAATAACAAAAAAAACAGACAGATCTCGTTGAGATAACATAAATTCACATTTAATAGTTCTGAATTATTTGATAGAAGCTCTTAATGTATCATTTAATTTTATCGTTAAAAAAATTTTATTTGTAATTAGATAAAACCGTTTTTTTTATGTTCATAACAAAAAAAGTTTCGTTTTCACTTTATTTCGATCTTTGGTAACAAATATTATTTTGTAAGTAGGAAATATTGGTATTTTATTGATTTTATATTTTTACTCAAGTAATCCATAGAGTATAGAAGAATATCACACAAAATAATGATCTTGACAACTTTCAACCGTTGCTTGAAAATTTTATATACATGCATACCTACAAGGTCATATAGAAATTATCAACCAATCATAATCATTGGAGAACAAGGATTTTCAGTTTTACGATACATATGCATAGATTGACTAATACTGTAATATTTTCTAGGCAAAATAACGTTTCGTGTTGCGGTCACTCAGTCATTCTAGAGAGTTATTTGATCATTTTTCCATGATTACAGACTTTAATTTTGATATTTTGATCTTGATTGGTTTCATTAAAAATTAATCGTGATTTAAAATTACTTTCGGGATTTATCCTTCCAAATTTATTTTATAATCGTAGGTCGATAAAAATTAAAATATTTTTAACTGACTTACAAGTCTGTTGACTGGATAACGACTTAAACTCTAAATACTGGTAGTAGAACTTTAAAATAAAATTAAAATATTAAAAGATTAAAAAAATTATTAAAAACCAATAATGGAGAACAAATTAGTCCTTAATAAATATAATTGTGAATGATTCATCTTCATTATTTATTTGAAATTGTATTATTCGAACAGAAGACGTCACGGACCATTGGGTCTAAACCTGTCTTTTGGTGTCTATATAATTTGATACAAAATTATTAGAAAATTTTATTTCTCATTGATATGTATATAAAAATCTTTTTTTAATTCCTTTTTTAATTCCTTTTTTAATTCTTTTTTTAATTCCTTTTTTATATTTTATGAAGCATTTTATGAAAATTGATAATCTAAATTTATAACTTAATATGTAATCAGATCCTGGTGTCTCCAGTATTGATTATTCGATGAATAATGTCCACATTAAATATGAAGCGAAAATCAGTCACAATTAAACCATATTAAATTTTCTAAAAAAACCCACAGATATCGATTGATTATCTGAAGAAAATGATATTTTTCTAAACAAAATCAGTCATCAAAAATACACAAGTTACATTAGAGCAACAGGAAATAAACTTAATCACATTGTTGGTCTTAATTTGAAGAATCCAATTGTACAGGTCCATATTTTCATGAATTAAATCATTATAAATACAAAACATAAATAATAATCATTCCGAATTTAATTTGACTTGTTCTGGATTCCTTCGGATTCATTTAAAATCTCTAGATAATAAAGCTTAAATCGCAATGTGAGGTGTATAGAATTAATAAATAAAGTTTAAAAATATTCACGATTAACCAAATGGATCTAATAAATTTTATAGAAATCAACCTTCATTAATATTAAGTTACTTTAACCGATTATGAAGACTGACAAATCGCAAAACATTGAAAGATTGAACGAACTCTAGACTAATATTATTTATTTTCTATTAAATTATAATTTAATTATTTTTTGAGTTTATTATTGTTTATTTCTGAAACAAAGGTAAATCTTTCCTAGCTTTTTCCCTGTACAATCCAAGGTTTCTTGCACTTCCCAATGCTGTTATTTGCGACAGGTTTTGTTAATTGCTTCATCTAATCTTATTTCTAAATTTGCCGGTTAGCTCCATGATTAGAGATTTATTGGAATATTATTTGTTACAGTTTTATGCTTCACTAAATTGACGCCGCCAATATTCCAATGATCTGCCATAAATACATTTGTGTTATTCCTGATTATCAATATACGAGATCCTTCTTTTGTTGTAAAGCGCTCTTTAGTTTTTAAATCTCTCTCTTCTTATCAATATTCCATCCGAATTTAAATGTTACCTCACAACCGAAGTTGTGTTTGTTTTTCTTTTTCCAATTCTTTATATAAAAAATTCTTGCTTAGCCTAGCATTATTCCAAGCAATTTATGAAATTCAGTTCCGGCTATAATTTGTAGTGAAATCTGTTCAACAGTCACCAATGAAACTTTATTTGTTATCATTTCTGCTTCTGTTGCTTTATCAATTACCTCTAGTTTATTGTCATTTGAGCAACGCAAATTTTCACTAGTATATTCTATTCTAAATGATTCAGTACTATTAATACTTTTTCAATCATAACGTTTATTCGTGCTCCTATGTCTAGTAAATACTCAAATTATTTTTTTTAATTTTTATAGTAGTGTTGTGTCCGTCTTGCATTTTATTATACCATATCTTTGGGTTTCTTAATTCTGAGATTGTTGTTATCATTGTTTCTTTTTTGTCTTCCCTTCTTTCTGTATTGACATATGTATTCCTTTTAGATATAATCTTAATGACCTCCTGTTGTACTCTTTCATATAATTCTGGAGAGTCACTACTGCTGTTTCCATGCTTATAGTCTTTTTTTATATTATTGAAGATTATTGGATTATTTTGTTTACTTATATATGCTTATTTATCCTGATCATATGGCGATAATATATCTAATTACAATACTTCTACCCACTCTCGTTTTAACATTTTATCAAATTTTAATATTCCTCCCAGTTGTGAGAAGTAGTTGGAATGTGGGGTAGTATTTGCCATACTTATTTATTGAATTTGATTGAATTATAGAGAAACTATAGAAGAAGTCACATCTATATCACCAACTGATTTTTTTTACTTTCATTGAAAAATATTTTAATGAAAAATTAAACGAGTCCCTTATCTTAAAAAAAATTATAATTTCTAATTCAAGTTGATAAATTCACATATTAAGTTCGGTAGAAGACGAAACTTTCAAACTTCTTATTAAAACTATCGTACTATTTTATATGACAGATAAATAGAATTCCCACTTATCACAAAAAGCCATTTTATTCATAAAATCTGAAGTATTTCGACCAAGTAAATTGAGAGCAAATTATTAATTTCTTAGCCGATTGAATAAACTGAGTAAATTCTAATTATGAGAATCTATAAACCGTAAAGTGATTTTATAAAAAAATTCTCCGAATCTCATTCTCAACGAAGTCGATTTTCTGATCAATCACAACTAGATATAATAGCTCTCAATTTTTTTTATCTGGAATACTGATTCTATGTTGACCTTAAATTTTCGGAGATAATCTAATAAGTCGATTTTCTTTAAAAAGGACATAAATCTATTATTAAAGACGAAATATTATCCAGCGATGTAAATTTGTATGCAAATTATATGATTTTCTCTTGCTTAATTTTTACGGTTTCATAGCTTATTCTTTCAATTTTATTTTTAAATTTTTTAAAAAAATATTTAAAACTAATGATGAAAAAACTGATATCATGAACCAATACTTTCGGTTCGAAAAACAATCTAATAAATTTTATGTGCCTATCTGATGAATCTATCAATAAGTAAAACAATGGTTGTGTTTGGAAATGAACTTAGACAGATATTATGGAAAGTGATTCCAAGAAGTTCAACTGAAAACATATTTTATCACGGAATTGGTATTAGAAGGTGTAACAGAAGGAAAGTAAAGGAATTTGATGTTAACCCTGAAAATTTTATAATATACCAGGGAATTTCAAATATCAGACAAATATAAAATACTCAGTATATTTAAACAACAAAATAATATTTGTCAATTTAATGTTTATTACATTGAAAATAGTGATAGTTTAGTAGCTGCATGAGAATAGATCATCAAAAATAATGGTAAGTTAATTTTAGTAATTTTAGTACCTCAGAGGCTAAAGTGGAAATGAGAGAAAACAAAGAAACAAAGAGAAGTTTAGAATCACACTAAAATTACAAGGAAATCTACTAGTAGTTAAGAGTCAATTTGATCACGTAAGAATCTGAGAATCATTTAAAATAAAAAATTTTGATATAATTTACTGAGTCTAATTCTATTTTTCTTCATTTTTAATCAATTTCAGAACTGTAGTTGGTCACGATTGTATTGACAATCGAATTGTTTGACCTATATCCTATGAAATTTCATTTTTTACTACACGTTCTTTGAGCCATTGGAATCTAATGATTATATTTTGCTCAATGAATTATATATCGAATTATATTGCTAGAGTTTCTCGTATGCACTCTACGTGGTTCTGGATTCTATCTTTCATTAATTTCAATATAATATCTAATTTCTATGTTACTATTCTGTTCCGATCCAATTACATAAAATTTATTATATATATATATATATATATATAATCAATCATAAAGATTCTGAAAAAAGAATCTACAGCTTATTTGGAAAGCTTATAGTCAATAACTACAATCGATTTTGAAATATCATGAGATTCCAGATGATTGTTGAAAAAAATTATTTGAAAATCTATCTTTTTGAATAATTTGGATATCCCCTTAAATAATTTTTAAATCCCTTTACATTAGTGGTTCTCAAACCCGGAGTCGGCAAGCTCTTTTAAATGTATTGCCGAATTATGGTAGGTGTACAAACCATTACATGTGAAAGTGGTGTTTTATGATACTGTTTAAACTGCTTCTGTTCACAATTACCTTGACTACTTCAGTTAAGTATTTTATAGGTTATGTTATTATCTGGTAATCTTATTATTATCGGTAATTCATTACTTGTTGCAAATTGGTTTTATTAAATATGGTGAGTCATGACTTATTTTTAGTAATATTGATTTTCTTTGGGATCGCCAAGATCTTAAAATGGGAAAATGGGTCAACATAGAAGAAAGCTTGAGAACCGCGCCTTTACATTATATGAATTGAAGCTGTTAGAAAAACAAATAATTCTAGACAACTATAATCAGAAAAAATTACAGATCTATAAATAATAATTAGATTGTACATTCGATCAATTCTTTCCAGCCTTTGTCTTCTTTTATCAGATAAAATGTCTATGAATTGAAAGTATGAAATATCGATCACAATGTTATCAGCTTATAATTATAATTAACGGAAGATTCTTGATAGAAAATGTATGCCATTGTGGAATTCTATCGCATTTTTTGTAGAATAGTTTTAAACTGAATTTAAGATAATAATCTTGGTTAGGAAGAATTACGGGTGAAAATATATAAGAAAGAGAAAATTAGTATTAAAAATATATTCTAAATAATGATTACTCCACAAAATTTCACAAATATCCAATCGAATGGAAATACTTCTTTAAAAAGTTTTCATATTTCAAAGTCTCGACATTTTCGAATAAATTAGAGGGTGGTGAAAAAATTGTGGAGCTTTTAATACTGACACTAATATTGATAAGTCATGGAGAAAGGATAAACCATACAAATTATTTTCGAATTTTTGTAAATTCAACTGCCTCTATCAAGAACATCAAAGAAATGTTAATGATGCCGCAATTTTGGATATTTTATGAAGACACATAATCTCAAATGAAAGTGTTTGGCGTCAAATCATTAATCTATTCCCAAAAATATAATGAATTTATAAACAGTTTTCGTTTATTATCTAGTTCTTATCAATAAATATTTTGAATATTCTATATTGATACCCAGAACTGATTGGTATGAAGCAGAAATTTCTTCTGCTCCGATAAGTATCAGAAAATTTTTAAAATTTAAATTCTTTTTGTAGGTTTTCCAAACATTCATGTCGATAAGAAATGTGAGTTTAATGTTTTGGGTTTCTGGAAAATATTGATTGTTACAAAAATGAGTGTTTTTCTTGTTGTAGTCAATTATTTTGGTGCTCAACGAACACAATAATCAGAAAATATTAATATTAGTGTAATGATTTAAGTAGAGATTCATAATAAAGATGATTTATATTAATAAAATTTATCTCTAAAAACGGGAAAAATTAACAAGATCCAAAGTAACAAGAAATGTTGGTAAAATATCAACGCACTACTCCAGAAGATGGCTGTTCAATTTCCAAACGAAGGATATCAGAAAACCAAATAGAGTGGACTTTGCTGAATTGAGGCTATTTAAGGGTTTGGATCCTGAGTTTTAATTGGGATCGAATTTGACGGTGAATGGGTCTGATGTTGGCATAATATTGGATGGATTTGATTGTATTGTTATTTGTTTTGGTTTAATGTTTATGTGATGGGTGTTGTAGTGCTGAATCGATATTGTGATGTTGTGGTGCATCATTCATCAACGATATTCAAACAAATCACATATAATTACACAATCTAAAGCTGTTTATTATAATCTCAAAAACTTCAAAATTCTCAATTCATTTTTGCTATATCTTTTTTGGTAATTATCTTTCATTTTTTTGTTTATTGTTTTATTTGTATTCCATTTATAATATATTGATTTGTCAAAATTTGTTGGAAGCCACATTTGCCAATGTTGAAATCGGAGAAAATTAAAAACCATTCAAGTGTGGTTAGTGAAACAGTAAATTTATTAAATAAAGAAACGTTATGATTTGTTTATATGGATTATTAAATTTGCTATACCAATGTTTTATCTTTAATTTGTAGAAATAAATAATTATATTTTCCATATATTTTATTATGATAATCTGATTTGCTTAAGAAAGTTTAGAAATAAATCTAATTTCGTGGAAATTGAAAAATTAACTTGAATATCATTGGATTATTAAATATTATTAGTATTTTTATTTGATTATATTTTATTGAATAATTAATATTTTTAATGAACAATTTTTAAATTTTCATTCTAGAATCTAATCAAGTATTGAATACGGAAAACTATTTTCCCTGATAGAATTATCTGGTGATAATTACAATTTTATATAAAGTTTGGGACTACTCGAACTCAAAGTGACCTCTATTTTTATATCACACAGAATCGCACTGAATAAATTAACAATTAATTCTAGTTATAAAGCTACAATTAATATGACACTCTTTACAAAGAATTTATCACATTAAGTGCAAAATGATTAAATTAATGTCTTTAGGTTTAAAACCGTGAGCACAGTCCCAAACCAGTACAGAGACTACTTCAGACTGCTATCACAAACTTTCTTACCCAATACGGTCACTAAAATACAATATGAGTTATCGATTTATTAACTCCACCAAAAATACTGCAACAAATATGCAACTACTTAATGCCCACCTTAGTTAATTGATCTGATTTAATCACTGTTTAAAGATTTGTGTCCACTGTTTAAAACAAAAATCAAACATACATCGGGATGCTTTCGTAAATGTATTTAGCTGAACATCACCATTACTATTTATTAGGTCAAGCTTCCTGTTTTTAATTTAATATAATCGTTTGATGACATTTATCGTTCCTAATTATTATAATTAGCCCTGAAAAATATTATAATTTGTTATTAATCATTACTAACATTTTAAATTATTATTGTTGAAATATTATTTTTTTGTAGTATTTCACTGCTATTTTGATAATTATTATTATTATTCAGTTTGCATTTTATTTTATATTATTAGATTTTATTTCATTTACATTTTTTATTTATACTTATTATTCTTTGTTTTACTTTAACTTTAACTCCTTATTTATTAAATTTATTCTCAGGCTTACGTTATAATATCAATTGACGCTGAATACTAAAAATTGTAGCTTAAATCACAACGAATTACAAAATCGATTCGTAACCAAACTTAATTAAAATCATACTAAATTAACAATATATAATCAAGCAAAGTGGTATCAGCACCCGAAAGTCAAAAGACAAAACGAACTGTCGAACTGGCAAAGATTGATTGTGAGAAAAATCAAGTCATACATATTAGAAGTTATCGACCAAAAAATGACAGACAGGTGGGGTCCAACTGCTTTTATAGGTGTATCAACTGTTTATTGGTGTTCACACGATATCTCAGAGCTTCATTTTTCATGTGAATATTTTGGTTTTATTTATGATCTATTGAAAACATTCCATTGTTAAGGGTAACTTTTTTTAAAAGTTTTTTCAGAAAAAAATTATTTTTCGTGTAAAACTTTTATTTACATACTTGATAAGCAATTTTTAAAAACTTGCTTGGATTATAAATGCATATGGAGTTTATAAATAATCCATTTTAATATTAAATAAATAATTAATTGAATTTAATAACAATAAAAAAAATATAATTCTATAAAAGATATTGTACAGATATAAACATTATCTTTAAAAAATTAATCCAACTCGAAAGTAACTTTAAAAATCACTTAATATTGAACAAGTCATCACCTCTATTCATTGATTTATAAACAAACCAAATAGATCAGAATAAATTAAACAAAATCATTTCCTCAATCTAGAAAATTAATTTGCAAAAATCAGCCACTCTAACATGTTAAAAAGAATAATTAATTAACGAAAAATTTAACTGCTTTTATAAATGGGATTTCTTTATTAGTCACAAAACAAAGCATTATTCGACTAGAATTGTTTATTTTTTATATAATTTTTTAGAATTTTTATTTATTATTATCTCAAACTCCTTTCATTGTTAGAAAATTATTCTATGTGTTTTGTTTTGTTAATTGTAACCAAATCACATTAATACAGATCATATTTTTAAATCTGTAACTGAAATCAAAAGATTAATTGTTATCATCCTTATTTGCCCTATTTTCGCCATTAAAAGCTACAACAGCATAAGTTTCACTACTATAGTGACTGCTTCTTTACAGTTATACATCACCTGTATTTCATTTGTAAGTCGTGTCATTCAAAGCTTATAATAATAACAGTTATTTCTATTACCGTGACAATAAAATATAATTACTACATATTTATTATATTCATGTTTTATTAGGTTGGTGCAAAAATAATGGCCGTTATCTAACAGCAACTTTAAAAGACTATAACTCGCTTAAAAAATAAGTT
>JBBMOY010777757.1:0-23474 GCA_037951405.1 Platydemus manokwari | reverse complement strand
TAATAATATTAATAATAATAATAATAATAATAATAATAATAATAATAATAATAATAATAATAATAATAATAATAAAAGGTTTAAAGTTGCATTAATAAAAATAATGATTTATCATTTAATGATAATTTTGGATTTATATTGAAGTCAAATAAATAAAATAAGTTAAATAACCTATTTTCCACTCGGCAACCAAGATATTGAATGAAAAACTCATATTAAAAATAACAATAAAACCCGCATAGCAACTGCCAACAGGAAATAACCTCATTCAATTTGTGAAACATCGACGTAATAGACCGAAATGAAGCACGCATTTTTCCATTCAAGCCTATTATTCCCTTTGACATAGTAATCCTATATAAGGCAGTGAACATCATATGCCGCTTGTCCCATTATTGGAAACCACTAGTATAGTACGTTGATTGTTGAAGATCGATTATTTAATTACCGAAGCCAAGCCAAATATTCCACAAGGTCATCAATTATATACCATATAGTCTATAAAGAAGTCGGCACTTTAAGGCAGTTGCCAATCTCTTATAGTACATAAATCTCTTATTAATTTTTATCTGTAATTGGCGGATTTGATTGCATTACAATAATTGATTAAACATTTTGAGTTTCAAAGCTTTGATTTTTCGATCTCAAAAATGTCTTATATTCATAATTTATAAAACTATAAGCTTAAGCGAAAATACAACAAATATAAAATTACCAACCATGAAAGCCTGGCAGTTGATTACGAGGTTCAACTTATCCTGTATGTTTGCCTGCTACCTTGTATCTTTACATTTTTATTCACTTATCTTGGTGTTTGTTGTCTGTTGCTGATGTTGGTCAATTGATGATGATAATCTATTTATAGGTTAGTATTTTGGAAGTATCTGTGCTTATCGAGTTTGTTTGTATCGAACCTTCTGAGGGTTATTCTAATGTCTCAATGGTTATCTCACCTGTTTTTGATACATACTCATCGGTTTGATTAACTGGATGACAAATGACTTTAATGGTTTCTAAATGTCTGATGAGTTTCTGTTATAGATAACATAATAATGACCATAGCAACACTTGTTTATAATAAAAAGTTTATTTGCATTAAAAATGAAATTCGACAAAAAAGTATTGATCAGACTCTAATTGAGTAACAAATCGATGGAATAAAACGAAAATAAGATCACATCATACACCAATGACTTAGAATTGAGTACCATCCACTAGAAAGTAAATAAAAGTGTATATATCGGTTTTCATCATTTTTATCTATGAAAATAATAAAATTTGTAACATGGCTGAAATCAATAAGAGATTAAATCATTTAAAATTAATTTTCATTTTTAAGGCACTCTGAATCCATTTCAAACCCACGCAAGTGTTACATCAAATTCCATCAATATTTTCATAAAAACTATTTTAGAAATAAAATCGGTTTTCATTTTTTATAATTATAATTATTATGACTAATTTTGGAACTCAATTATTAGTTTTAAAATAATTACTAATTAATTAAATCATATTCGTCAAAATTTTATCGAAAATGTTTAAATCATTAACACAAATTTTGTAATTATTCAAATTTTAAAGGAAATAGATTGAAGGAAATTTTATCAGGTAATAAATTAATTTCTTAGTTGATACTTCTTTAGAAATAATATTAATTAAATATAAGCAGTTTATTGATCTTTAACTTTATTTATAGTTTTCTATGGCTTATATTCATAAATTTGGGCAAGTATCAATTATTTGTCATGCATTCAATGGAAATTGCACTGAGATGGCAGTTTCTGTCAATTCAAATGATGTTTTTATTTTTCAAGTACCAGAGGTTGGTCGAGGAAAATTTGTTTTTTTACATAGACTGCAACAACACACAGCTACAGTACGTTCAATAGATTGGGGTCATAAGCAAGATAGGATTGTTAGTTGTTCTACTGATAGGAATGCTTATGTGTGGTCACGATCTGATAAATCTTGGAAACCTACATTGGTTATTCTACAGGTTAGAAGATAAAAAATTAGTTTTCATGACTTAATTTTTTTGCTAATTATTTTTTAAATTTAATATTTTGTAAAAAATAAATATTTTGCAAGTTCTACTAAGTAAAAATGTCTTAATTTTTAATTTTATTTTTGCCAATATTTAGAGTTAATTTTTTGGTTTATATTAAATTATCATAAATTGGTTTTGATGATATTTATTATTTTGAATAGTTAAATCGTGCAGCAACTTTTGTAAGATGGTCACCATTTGAAAACAAATTTGCTGTTGGCAGCAGTGCTAAGGTCATTTCTGTATGTTCTTTCGAATCTGACAATGACTTTTGGGTCAGCAAACATTTGAAAAAAGGAATCAATTCAACAGTTACTTGTCTCGATTGGCATCCGGACAATAATGTTTTAGCTTGTGGTTCCACAGATTTTCATGTTCGCGTCTTCAGTGCATATGTTAAATCTAATGATACTGCTTTCAAAGAGAGCAATTGGGGTACTAAATTGACTTTTAACAGTCTTTTGTGGGAAAGCCAGGGTGGACGTAAGTGATTATAAAGTAAAGGGAATAGTTGATTAATATAAACCAAATAATCCAGTTGGTTGGATTCATTCCATAGCATTTTCAAGTAATGGTAATCAATTGATTTGGTGCACCCATTCGAGTGCCATTTGCTTGGCTACAGTAACTGGATCTAGTCAACCTCCAGTAGTGACGATGATTGCCATGGATAATTTGCCATTTTTAACTTTGATTTGGGCTGCTGAAAATACCGTAATCGGTGCTGGACATGACTGCATTCCATATGCGATTTATACGGACAAGAATCAGTTGAGATTAGGCACAGTAATGATAATGTTTTAGTTGGATTGTTTTTGAAAACTGGATTTTAAGAGTCTCGACAGCAGAGAAGAATCGAATGCAAATGCCACCATGTCAGCCAAGGCGAGATTTCAACAAATCGATCGCGTAGCAACGGAATCCACAAATGATTCGACACTCAATTCCAAACACAAAAATGCTATCAAGTAAATCTATTGGGAAATTATATTGATTGATTTTATTTGTTCACTTGCAATATTTTTTTTCCAGTGAGATTCGTATGATGAAATCAAACGGTGGAGCGGCACGTGTGATATCCACAATTGGTCGCGATGGTCAACTCGTCATGTGGGACTTGAAAACGATAACGCAAAAAATGGCCGATTTGAAAATATTTTAATATTTTTACAATTTGTTTTTCACCTGTCGTCGAGTTGAGTTGAGTTATGGTAAAAAACAAGCGGTTTTGCTAGTGTTAATTTTGATAGTACTAATAATTATAACAAGACTTTTCTATCGATTGATTGCTTTGACTACTTGTGTGTGTGCGTGTTTGTGTATGTGTGTGCGTTGATTACTGATTTTTTATTCATTATTGGGCAAATTATTTTTTTAATGCAAAGTATTCGTCTAAATATTTGAATTTATATGGTATTTATATTTAGTTAGAATTATATTATTGGAAAATTTTCATCTTTTTGTTGCTATTTACGGAGTATTATAATTCAATTTAAGGCTTTCTATAATATATGATTAATATTTTCCAAATGATTATGTGTTGCTTTCAAAAATTTTTCTTTGTTCCATTAACACTTGATATGATAATGCCATCTCTGGCCTGTATATTACTTGGAATAATGTGAAAAAAACTTCTAAATCACGGTTTTTGAATATTTGTCATCAAGCTAATTAAATACATCAGTCAGAATGACTAATTATTATTCGTTGTGCTAATTACAGAATACGTAGTCATTGGGTTTGATTATGCTAAGTTAATAGCGGGGCCAAATGTATTCCGGTGAACGAAATTCTAGGCTGAAAACTTGATACTGAAATCCATAGTAAGAGAAAATATCAGATTAAATTGATAAATGGAAAATAATTGATTATTATAAGTGTTCCTGTACAAAAGTTACATAAAAATCGATGAATAAAACTTTATAGTTGAACACAAGCTTCCGTGCTGTATTATTTATTTTGGACATGCGTAGTTTTAAATGTGCACTATGATATTGACTAATTTGAAATAATGATTGTTACGAATATATTTTCAAATGTGTGCGCAGTCAAAATATTGAAACACAACTTGTAATTGTGCTCAGTAATCGCATATGATGCACAATAATCGTCTTCTTGTTAAATCTATTTCATCTTAAACATTTAATTGATGATTTATTACTGGATTCCTGGAAGCGAATTTTCGCTTGTTCATTCTACAAACAACTAGTATCGAGTTATGTTATTACTTCATACAAGTATAAATTTTTCAAAAATATTTTCTAACCTGTGATATTTTAAGTGACGGTTTCAAATTACTTGAAATAACAATTTAATTATCAATTATTCATTAATAAAGTTTAAAGATTAAATGCTATTCATTTAAATTTTTCCGGGGAGTTTTTACCTATGATTTTCAAATTCTATTAGTAATTTATCGTGTATTGGACAGGTAATATTTATATTATATATCGTTGGTTTTTTTCTCTTTTATATTAACTTTATTATTAGGATTAATTATTGTTTTAAGCTTAATTCTATAAGTACATTTTGCAAATATAAGACACAAGTAAAAATCTAAGACTTGTTCCAATGTGTTTATTTGGATAATTGTTGTTGTTTTCATGATCTGTGCGACAATCAAAATTATTGTCATATGAAGAAACAAACATTAAACTGTCAATATTAGACCTCTTACGTTAATATACAGAAAGATTACCTTGGGAAAACTTTCCAGATACTTTAAATATCATTTGAATTTTTGTGCTATTTTTTCAAGAGGTCAAAAAGAATAAGCCAAAATTCACGGTCGAACTTCACAATTTGATCGTAGGCGTGCTCGGAACATGGGTGAAGTCAAATGATGGAATTTTACGAAAATTGGGGCTTAGCCAGCAAATCATCCACAAACTAGCGATGAAATGCATAAAGTCAAATGTCAATGCATCGTACCTTCAATGGCAGTTCCACACTGGCAAAATAAATTCATACTGCCACAAATTAACGAAAACAAAGGATGAAGACTATTCACAGTTAGACCTTGACTCTGGGGACGATAGATGAGCAATCAATTACTGGAAATAGCCAAGAGAAATGTGATAATAGGTTAAATCGCAAGAGAGAATGTATGTTATAAGTCGTTAGTTATCACGGCTAACCAATCATTGTCTTAAATAGATTATTTTTTTTATTCATCTGATCTTGATGAATGCTAATTTAGTTGTCTTCTATGTGCGACTTACCTGTTCGTGTAATTTATCTAGTTAATATCATCTTCATTTTAGTGTCAATCTTCCTGAAATACTCTCTTACATAGTAGAAGTTCATCCAATTTGTCCAAGCATATGTAATGTACTCAAGGATTGATATTCCACTATCTTTCTTCGCTTAAAACATCAGTTTGTGATCTAAAGAAAATAAAAATTATTAATTTTTAGTCAGCCATAAATATTTGATCTTCTATTTATTATGATAAGAAACAACTAGGATCAAAACATTTTAATAGGCACACGGGGATGGTTTGGATTTGAAATGATAGAGAGACTTACCATGTGACATATAAAAGCTATCTAATTCCTTGTTATCAAAGAATATGGAATGAATGTCTTCAAGGTAACTTTCTAAAAAACCACAACTCGAATAATCAATTCAACTAATACAACGAAAATGATATGATTTTGAGTAAGAAATGCTTCTCGATTGTAAATTTACAAGTTACATCCAAGACTATTCGTCAAATTTGAAGAAAACTTCAAAATTAGAACCAATAAATGAATAATAATTTACCCCAGAATTGTTAAATCAAATAGAGAAAATTCAATGAAAGCAGAATATGGCATAGCTCCTTGGGAAATCGAATATATTATCGATTTGGTAAGCAAATAAACAATTGAAGAGATTCAAATTAAAAAGAAAGGGTTTAAGTGAAAATATGCACTCAATAATAATAATTGTGAAAGATTATATTTATTATTATTATTATTATTATTATTATTATTATTATTATTATTACGTATCTCAAATCATTATACATATATATGTGTGTATGTGTTTGTATATTGATTTTTCTAATTCTTAAAATATTTTATGAAAGATTTGTCAGCAATTCTGCATCATGATCACAAAGACCATGTCGTTATATTATAACTTGATATGCTCAGAAGTGCCTATATTTTTCCTTTAAGATATTGTGCATCTCTTTGATTTGCGTTCACTCAAAACTAAAATTTAAAAATCAAAACTCCAAAATTTAATTTTTTCATTTATAAATTTTTAAATTTATTTAAATTGTCATTATTTTGAAATCAGTAAATCGTTAAAATATTGATTAAAAATGTAAAAATATTTATAAATACATTATGGATTAAAAATTATTAATATATTTGATTTATAATTATTTATTGATTTTTTATAAAATCTTTTTAAATTGGGCACTCATTTTAAATTATCAATTTAAAAAAATATTACTACATTGAAGTCTTGGTTAAAGTTAACAAAAATGCTCCTTTGACCTACTTTCGTAATAAAGAATTTTCGCACACCAGATAATTTTATAATTTAATTTTATATAACTGCTATGTTTGATTTATTCGTATAATTCAGTTAATGTCTCAATTTTTAAAATGTTTAATAGTGACAAAACATAGCTATAAAACCAAGTTTCTATTCTAAAGAATATAATTAAATAAACTATAGATACACTCAACAAATTTAAAATTTCATTTGGACACTTTTTAACTTTAGCCGAACTCTTGAATACTTGAATTTTAGTCTACATTAAAATTAAATGTGTACAAAACCAATTACATCTTTCGAAAAGCATAGAATACAGATAAATACTTTAAATTTAAAACATAATCTTCTAAAAATATTAATCTCTTAATTTTAAGATAGTTAAATTTAAAAATAAATTGATTTGGTGATCATCCTAAAATTAAACATTCATGTTATAAACTGAATCTCACATTTTAATGGAATTTTTATTAATTTTTATTTTCAGTAAATTTGTTAATTCATTAAAATAATCGGAGAAAATTATTCGCTAAAAGAATACCAGTAATTAAATAAGTTATATTTATCGTAATAAATGTTATTTCGAAAATATATAATTAAATTTCTATTAGAGCAGTTTTAAGAATTAAATGTTAGATCGTATATATCAACTAAATTTATTTGATAAACTTTATCTAGCTGTTTTATTTAATTTTAAACACTGCTGAAATAATTCAGTTTGGATAACTTGAGTATCTTTCATGAAATTTTCAAAACATTTCAAAGTAATTCTAATAAATAAATTTCTTTCATTGAATGAATGTATTCATCATAAGCAATGTTTCAAAACAAACCAATTTCATATTTTTTTAACACAACAGAATGATAATGAAATTTTAAAAATGAGATTGATAACGATTTATACACATTTGCTAAATGTGAAATCGGATTAAAAGAAATATAATTGTAAAATAAATGTACTGAGTGATAAACATAATTTTCATTAAGACTTGACTAGGTGTACTTTAAATGCAGATAATTATAAAAAAAATACAATTTCAACACTTCACGTTTGTTATCAAGTGAAACATTATGCTTTTGAAATCGAATGAATCAGTGTCATTCATTTGATGATAGCCCTAATGGACTAAGTGCAATTACAGAATATCAGAAATCATTGAGTCGTTGTTTGAGAATTATTAACTACGTTTCTGTGAAAGATTTTTCTCCTCAAGTATGGATTATTCATAGTAAATATCAGCCCATTTATTAAGAAATTCATGCTGCTTAAACTGCTTAGAGAAGCATCAATATTTACCGGGTGATATAATCTAATTATAAACTGAGATACCAGCGTCAAACTGAACCAAGTACTTATCTCAAAAGATGTTGCCGAAACCTTCATAATGTTTTTCATTCGTCGAACAGAATCGTTGTTGGTTGAAGATTTAGAAATCTTCCAGATAAAGATTGCGATCACGGCAATGTATATCATAAAATTGTTTAAAATAAAAATCAATAAAACGATCTGACTGTATAAACCAACGATTGACATAAATAATTGCACGAATCCACATTGAGTTACTTTAGCTATCGTAATTGATTGGATAATTACTTCTATCGGTACAATAAAACCAATAATACCAAAACCTAAAAGTTTTTTTACTAATGATCGTTTCCAGTTTGTTGATATGGGTTTCAGCACTGCCAGAAGTCGGTCCACTGCCAGGACATTGAAAATGAAAAACTCTGACAAATGTAAAATATTCATGACACCGATTAAAATAATTTTCACTGACACGCTGATCTCATCATATAGCAATAAGAACGTTTCGTTGATGATCATCAGAACACAAGCCACCCAATCTGTGATTGTCAATATTGTCATTATTGTTTGGAATGTTTCTCGTTTACCTAATACAGGAATGGTGTGTCGATTATAGCAAAAAAGCAAGTGCGAGTTCGATATCAGTCCAGTTACATAAATAATGTAAAAAATGACAAAATGATAAACTGATCCCACCAGTTTAATTTCATAATCACATATTTTAAAAGATATATGTGTTAAATTCATGCTACAGAATGCAGCAATTTGCATAGAAACATCAATAAATACAATTTTACAAAGGTGAAATGCACCCTAAAATAGATTAATGCTTTTAGACGTAATTACCGATCAGATTGGTGACTGGAAATTTATTAAGTTTTAATTAATAATTTAATTCCTTTAAAAAGTAACTGTGTCGCGCTTCACAGTATTTCTTTACATTGTCTTTCGTAGTCAATGGAAATAAAGTGAACAAAAATTATTTCATTCGAAATATTAAAAATCATAATTTAAAAAATTAAAAATTAAATTTAAGGTTTGTTTTTAAAAAAAACTTTGTTACCTGCACTATTTTCATATTATTTGAATAAAAAATATTTCTGATCACATTTTCTTAAGAGGTTTGCAAAAAATATATTAATATTGATTTGCGTGCAATGGTAGTTGGCATTTCTCCTTTGATAGAGAACGAAATATTTTCCACAGAGAATTAAATTCTTATATATCATTATTTTCAAAATAACCGGTTGCTATTGACAACGGATTAAACGGGTGTTGATGGAAATATCAGTAAAAATAATGTAAAGATTGATATTTCATGTATTAAAATATGATAATTTTAGTAAATATTTACTTTCATTTCAACCAATTAAGTAAGGAACCTCTGTCACTTTAATTAATGATATTTTCTGCACAATAATTTTAATAGTTAATCAAATACAGTATTGAATAACATGAATTGCTGGTAGTATAAATTCTGAAGTCATTTGACTTCCAAAACATGAAATATGAATCAAAGGTGACAAATAATTAGGTATAAAATAAACTTTTATGCATAGAACATTGTAAGCACCACTACGAAACAGTAATGTAAAACTAAAAATGTATATTTTCAAAATAAATTTAGATGATAGATTAAACAATGAAAATCAAGCCCAAAAGATAACCACAACCTTAAGTTCACTTTTACATTCCACAAACCATATAATGGAGTAATTTTCCGCAATTACTCAGGTCTCCAGTGATATATGTTTATATATGTTTATTCGACAAAAATGTAACAATAACTGTATATGCTTTCGCACAATCTTCATTTTCAATTTGATTTATTATCTTAATGGTGATAATATGATTTCATAATATATTACTTATTATTATCAATACATCTGATTGTACCTAATCAATATTTTTTTCGAATTTTGTTTTCAATTTTTTCATGTAATTCTGATAAATCAATGTCGATCATTTTTTTTTATTTTTGAACTTCAAAAACATAGATAATGTCAACACATACAATGAAATTCGATCACATCAATTTATAACTATTATCTCTATTAGTATTAAATTGTTTTAGAGATTATAAGACAGTTGTTAAAACCAACTACTTTTTCAGAACTCAAGACTTCCACTTCTTTCCACAGGCTTGTGGCTACCAAGAGTTCATAGCGACGTTGCTTTTCTATCCTTTGATGTCGGCAGAATTAGCAAAGACTTGGATTTTTACCCACTTATAGGGAACGTGAGCTGGGCTTAGATCGCCCTGAGACAGGTTAGTATTACCCTACTATATAATTGCTAATGCAGTAGTAATTCTGTTCAGTACGAGAGGAATCACAGATTCAGATCACTGGTAAATGTACTTGATCGAAAGGTTGCTGGACGAAAGTACCATCTGAGAGATTAAGACTGAATGCCTCTAAGTCTGAATCTCGATTAGATGCATTGATAAATTGTGCCAACATCGTAATGGGGGAACTATATTATTCAAAAATTCATTTCTGAATGTGGCCTAGCCATACATTTGAATTCTAACCATGCCATGAAAATAATGTGGATGTTTGAATCGAATTTTGTGATTTACGTTTTGGCATTAAATCATTTGTAGACGACTTACTCTACGGTCGGGGAAGCCTAAGAATTCAGGTGATTTATACTGAGAGATTTTGAACTTCATCCCCATCTAACGCGATGATTTGGATGTTAATAATTCATTCGTTGCTATTGTTGGAGACGTACTATTAAATAATTTTTATTTAAATAAACTTTTATTTAAATAATGTTGTTTAATGATTTATTGTAAACTTAATAAATTTAATCGAGCTAGATTAATTCATTGTGCTAATTATGATATTGAGTAATCATATTATAATTAGTAATTCATTATTTATAAATTAATTATTATTGTAAGTCAATTATTGAAATCAACTACTTTTTCAGAACTCAAGACTTCAGAAATAATTTGAGTTTTTCTCAAAATTCAACTCGTCTAGCTAGCTATATTCCGTTATCTCTATTTATTTTTTATATTTTTATTTCTTCAAGTTCATCATTGGATCTTTTTATTTTTATTCCTTCAGATTTTATTCTTTCGATTAATACCTTTAAATTAAACAGCATTTGTACCTAGTGCAGTTTTTTCCTGTTGTGTTCCTTTGTTTTATTGTTGTTCATTATAATTATCAAGACTGGTTTAATTTTATTTCTTAAACATATTACTTTACATTATAGCTAGCAAAATATGTGGATTTATTTATGAGTTTCCATGTATAAGAAATTATGTATATCAAGCATACTATTTAAAATTTTGAAATATTGCTTTATATTTTTCGATCTTCTTAAATCACCAATAAATGTTTTTTTCTAATATACGTTGTATACATTCCTACCAATACTTCAAAAAATAGAAAATATTGATGTTTTTGTTGCTTACAGTAGATTTACTTATTTTTAATGCAACAATGTTATAAATATTAATTATACTTATAGAATTTCTAAATAATAACATTATTTGTTTTAGAAATAATCTTCTTATTAGAGACAACAAAAGCACGAATAAAATTTTTGAATATTTCACGTGTCAGTAAATAAATTCACGAAAACCAACATTAATAATTTGAAGCTTAAGAACCATTTCGATGAGAAAATTACAAGTAATTATCTAAATGAGTGATAAAAAATCCGTTAAAGAAATCTAGTGCTTGATAATTAATTCAGTAAATTAATTCGGTTAACCAATCAGATTATCAGAAATATAAATAAAATCTGACATTAATGATTTTGATCTCAATAAATACAACAAATTTCTTATTGTTTCTTTGGAAAAATAAAAGGCTTTGTCTGGCTTATTTATCAATAATTGCTTTAATTGGATATAATTATAGAAATACATATTTTACATTCACTATCAATGGAAACAGACAATGTTTCGGAAATATAGGCAAACAATGAAATTTTATTTAAAGTAAACATCCGTTCATCAATCATATATATTTGAATCAGAAATGTTGTGACTTTTATTTGCAATGTTTTACTGGCTACTCATTATATTGTTTGCTAATATCAATGCTCTTAAATTTCATCCTGTGCGATCCTGTGTTTTCGATAGTTTACAGTCGATATCAACAAATTCCAGTACAGAATGTGAGCATAAATGCAAGATGACTTGTTGTAAAGCATACAGATACGATAAATACGAACCAATGTGTCACTTGTATTCTTTTGAGAACATATGCCAATCATATACTGCATGCCCACGTGTGACGATATTTATTAATGACCGATACAATAATTTAGTGAGTCATAATTTATTTTTACGACCATATCCTTTTTGTATTTTAGTTTCAAGGAGATATATCTAGTGCAGCAATGCAATTAGTGGATGGACTATATTACAAATATGGTGATGGATATCCATCGACATACACTATTATTGACAAATATCAAGCTACTCCACTACTTCAAGGTGACAAGAATATGATCATTATGGCAACTGGTTCTTATAGGAATAGCCGAATGATTGTTCTGCCTAAAAGTGAAATGGTTATTGATGAAAATAATATATATGGTATGATGCGAAACAGATTTTTATATTATTTATCCCACAAAAAATGTTTCGATTATGTCAGATGTTACCATCTAATTGAAAATTATAAAAATCTCATTGAGCACGAAAATCTTGTTTTCGGAGTTGCTCATAACTCAAAATTTGACATAAATGATTTAATGACATACGTTTTAAGGAAAAAGTGGAATTTCATTGTAGCTGGAACATTTTGGTATTACCCAATATCAACACAGATAAGGCAACTGGTTAACACATACGGAATCGATATAACCACCACGAAGGAAAGCACAGATTGGATGATTAGAGGCAATATTTGTCAAAATATCACAATTTAATGAAATATTATATGCTTTTGCTAAATAATGACAAAATATAAAACATTTTACTTATTGATTTAAACAGGATTGGCTTATTGTAATTTTATTTTATTATCATTTTCTTGAATTATGAACGGGCTTAAATATATGATAATTTTGCTGTATATCAAAATAAAGTTTTATTTTAGTTCATTTTATCAATGATAATAACCACTGATAAATTGTTGAAACAAGTTTTGTTGTGAATAATCCGTTGTAAAAATATAATTTTAAATAGCTTAAATAATCAGATCACGTCATTTATTTAGATCCTTACATGATTTAACAATAATCAATTTGAATTGTACTTAACATTTCTTGGAAGCTAAGCATGTCTCATTTAATATATCATGATAAATTTCTTTGGATAAATTTCTTTTTCATTCCTTCTTAACTTTCTTATTCCATTTAAATATCTTTGAAATATTATCAATTTCTCTGTAAATTTAATATAATCTTCATTAAGTCAAATATAGATTCATTGATAGGTGGGATTATATTTCAACCATCTTTGAAGATAGCCATTAGATTTTATAATTGTTGTTGAGAGAAACCGGTACCAAATGTTAAACTGAGTTTGAACATTGTGTGTTTGATTATCATTTTCGGAATAAATTTTTGATGTGTGGTAAAAAACGATATTAGTTAGAGAATGATATTTAATTAAAAAATTCAAAATGATTCTTCAAATAGAGTTTTGTGTATACATGATGAGAAACTGACGAAAATGAGAGGGAAATTTAAGATCTGGATTACCACACAAAAAATGTGAAGGAAAAGTTAATTATTGTCTTGAAATTTTGATTGAATGTTCGTAATATGTGTTTTGATTGAATAAAATTATGACGTCTTATTCTTATCATTGCATCTAGAAACGAATAAATAACAGGGGACAAATAGAATGAGATTCTTGCAAAAAAATTGAACACATTGTAACCTCTTGCAAATAACCCAATTATAAACAATGGGACAAGCACTGTAAAAACCTTTAGAAGAACTTAGAAATAGATTTGAATGGAGACTGAGTAGAGAATAAAAAATCTCTATTTAAGGCAAATTAATCTAAAAGTCATTTTAGAATAACGAACGTATTGTCAATTGAATACATGTCTCAAGAAAGAATATTCTTATCCTGCAGTTAAGGAAGCCTATGAAAGAATGAAAATATGTGAAAATATATATTCGAGGAAAAAACAATTCCAGGATAACAAAATCAAGAGTTGAACATCGAAACCAGCATAACTGTAATCAGCTCTTGAATTTTTGAAATATGAGGAAAATGTTTGATATGGACTTCAAAACGAATTGTTTAAAATATATTAAATTAGGTGGAATAATAATTTGCGTTCAAACTAAATTAAATGTGTTATTAGAACATCATAGCGAATATTAAATGCGAGTAGTAAATGACCATTTATGTTAATTAACCTATTGATCCTATATTAGCCCCTGTGCGTAGAGTCAAATGCATTACAAGTAGCTGAAAATATAAAACATAACGACTAGGTACGATGCATTGCAATATTTCAATTTTCTGTAAATCCAAAATTATTTTTCAATACTTTTAATATTCAGAATCAATATGTGTGCATAAATACGTGAGTATATAGTTTTTCCTAACAATGATGATCATTGGATATCACGAGTGCTATTGTCATTTAAATGATCTTCATGAAACATCAATTGCATTTCTTTTACAGACTTTATCTCTTAAAAATCGATTATTGAAAGCGTAAATGAGACCATTAGTCAGAAAATTAATGCTGCATAACCATAATTGAACAAGATCGCTATTTCTCGTGCTCTGAGTCCGGATGATAAATTGAGTTAGTAATGTCAATGTGAAACAAATGCTTATCTCTAGAGATACCACTGACACCTTCATGATGTTCTTAATTTTCCTTTTGATCTCATTGTTCGCAGACGACTTGGACATTTTCCAAACAAATATCACAATCAATGTCAGATATATTGATAGATTAATTAGAACAAAAATGAATATCAGAACAAAATCATATTGCCCTGCTATGTTTGTCATGGTTTCGAAATATTCGCATTTGAATAAATCTGTTATCAACATTGTTTCGATAATTATTTCAATCGGTATCATCAAACCAAAGATACCCACAATGAAAATTTTAATTATCAATGATTTATTCCATTTGGATGCTAATGGTTTCAATACAGCCAGAAGTCTATCAATAGCCAGAACATTGAAAATAAAAAACTCCAATAAGTGCAGAATGACCATTATACGATTGCTGATAACCATTAATGCTAAATGAACTTTTTCGTGAACTAGAAAGAGAGATTCAATCATGATCATGATTAGGCAGGCCACCAAATCGGTGACAGTCAATATCTTCATTGTTATCTTAAAGGTTTCTCTTTTACCTAAAACGTGTACCGTATATTTGGTATAACAATATATAAGGGTTCCATTTAAAAATGCTCCAATGATATAAATAATATAAAATATTACAAAATGATGAACCGGTACAATGAAAATAATTTCCTGACCACATATTTTGAGAACGATATACGTGCTATTCATTTTATGAAATAAAATCTTTTCGAATTAAACATCAATAAATACAATTTCGTTAATGTGTTTAAGCAATTCATTTATTAATAATGATGTCTGGCATATTGGTTAAGAGAAAATAATTTTATTAATTTTAATAAAAGAAAAATATCTAAAATAAGCTGCGTGTATTTTGATAAATATTAGATTTGCTGTTCCCAATAAAGGATTTAATTACGCTAATCTCATTAGATATTGATTAAACCGCTACAGTATGTAAAGCGTTTAAGTAATTCATTTATTAATAATCATGTCTGGAACATTTATTAAGACAAAAGTGATTTCATTAATTATTATTAAAGCAAATTTTCTTTACACATTAATTTTACCATTAAGAAAAATCCATTGCAGAATTCATTATTAGATTTCTGACAGAACTGAGTTGATTTTTAACGGGATAATTTATTATTTTAACTTTTTTAAATCTTTTATCCTGAAATAAAAATGAGAAGAAATTTTTAAGCTCCTTATTATATTTTGATTAAGTATTTGTTTGTTGGTCAAAAAATCGAAATATAAAACAAAATAAACCAAGAATAACCGTAGCCAATGTTTATCAATATTAATAACTGATTCGTTGTTTTAAACAAAATATTAATATCAAGAAAGATTCTTAATGAAAAAGATAAATGAATAATGTTCTCAAAACAAGTAAGAGTTACAAATGTAAGACTCTTCATTGATACTCGGGAAACACACTGACGGAACTTTAGACATAAAAATGTTGATTTCATATTAATTTATCATGGGATTATTTCCCCTTTGGTTTTAAATTTCCGAATTAACTTGCAAATCAAAATTAAATCCTGAATAAATGAAATCGATAAAACACCAATGAATACCATTAATCCTCTTTTACAGAAACAGAAAACAATTTATTCATCTCAACAGAACACACATTTTTAATTCTGTGATCAATTAGTTGTTTTAAAAGGCTTAAGTTAAATTAAATTGGTCGAGTGTATTACAAAATTCTATATAGTTTATTTAATTATATTCTTTAAAAACGTTTTGAATTTTTTATTTAAGTACTTAAGAAGAATTTGAGTTGTTTGAAATCAAATATTAAATAAACTAGAGCTAAAAAATCTCTTAAAATTTGATTATTTGAAAAAATGAAAAAAGAAGGTCGGATTGCAATTTATTGAAAATCAGCGAGGACCCTCTTTTTTAACATTAAAAGCAAATTGAGAGATATTCTCAATTTTTACAATTATTTTATAAAGATAACCAATGATATTATTAAGCATATCTGTAATTAACTAACTCGATTTGTAATTATAAAAATTTAAATTTAAAAACTCAAATAATCATATAGAAGTGTTGTGATTAGAATGTGAAATTGGTTTTAAAACTATGTTTTGTCACCTTTACTTATCATGTTTTCTTATCTTTATTCCTCATATACATTATCTTTCACTTTGTGTCTGAATTTGTATTTTACCAGTTAACATTTATTCAACTTGATATTCTAATTCAGTTTGGGTATCTGTGATGATTTATTTAAAATTTTATTCTTTTTCTGCTTAATTAATACTTGATGTTGTACTTTATGTGATAAAAAATCTGACAAATAAATTTTCAGCTAATGCGTTGCTTATGTTAATCTTATATTGTCTATTTATCACTGTCATTTAAATGAAATTATTAGACATCTGATTGAAGAAATCACGATGTTGGAAAATAAACTGAAAATAGATATCGATATTCCGAACAGTATGAAAAAAAGAAGAAGTAGCAAAGAAGACCTCATCCGTGATACTATAAAGGACATCCGAACAAACTGTCAGAAATTGTCATTATTATCTACACCAAACGCAACCAGGAGTGTCTCACCTAGATATATTTTATTTGAAACCAAAGCCTGTCACACAATATGTTAATATAACCCCAGTATCACCAATCAAATGAAGAAAACTGACATTATTAAATACAAGCTGCTGTATTCAAACCCCTCACTAATGACATTCATCAGTATCAATCCATTTGTTACATACAAATGATGAAATTGCACTAAGGGGCATACAAAATACGATACCTCAGTGCATGACAATCCTCTCTAATTCTTGAATAAACAGATTGATACCTATATAACAAACATATAAATATGGACTGAAGAATTTACGTAGATACTTACATCACTCAATGCATAATTTTGAATCGTCCAAGACTTCATGAGGTAAGGAAATGCTAATTGATTAATATCAAAAAACCTACACTAGTGCCTCTTTATAGCTACCAAAGATAATACTGAAATTATCGATCCCCTTAGCGCCTATTGCTTGTTTATACCACAATCAATGAATAAAGCTTAATTCATAATGGAAACAATCAAATAATCTTACACAATTCTTACAAAATAAGCCAAATACATTAATCGGTAGCCTCAAAGCAATATCAATGACTGTGGTCTCTTGATCTGTGGTTAAGCTGAAAAATACTTAAAGATGAGTAAAAACATTTTGGTTAATATTGATAGTAACAGATCTTATGAGAGCAACTTAAAATTACCCAAATAAATAGCCTATATTTGATGAGAACACTGACTATAAAGACTATGCATTTTACGAAGATCGTAAGCGAATTCTCATTTGCAAGGACTTCACGACAAAAAATTATTCATCCTAGGCCCACTCATTGGAAATTCGCTTGCCCTTGACAAAACTGGGAATATTATAGAATATCTCTACCTCAAATATTTTAGTAAAATGGAGCTAATATTTTCCATAGTCTTACTAATATAGAAACAATGGACATTGATAGTGGTAGACACAATAAAAGAAACTATAATCCTCCTGATCCTCTATTCGAATGAAATCATAGAAGAATAATACCGATGTTTCTTCAGTATAAACACAAAAATATGAAGTTCTTATCTGGAAATGCGAACCTGACTCGATGATAGAAACTAGAAAGATCTCGGATTCTGTACTCAACAGGAAGATTGCAAATAATTCCTTGGACAATGTTTCAAAAATATATCAAACACGTTGTGAAAATCTTAAAATGAATTGAAATTTGAAAATTTTTTAAATCAAATTTAAATAAAACATTAATTTTTTTTAATATTGTAGTCGAATATAATTTCGATTCACGACTTTTCAATTCGTTTTCAATGCGTATTTTGTAAAGGAGTAGCGGCTTGCACACATCAAAGAACTAAATAACATTAAAGAAATTACCAACCCGTACCTCGGGAATCGCGATGGCATGGACGAAAGAGAAAAATCTAATAACTGATAAATACTTCTTTACAAACACTTATCAATAGCGGCCTTTTATAGTTGGCAAGAATGACGAACGTGAATGTTAGCCAAATAAAGAGAACATGTAATCTCATTATGAAAGGAATCAAAATGAAAATATCTTTGAAGACCTGTATTACAAATTTTTCCAACCCCTGCCTCCTAACTTATTGGATCCAAAATGAACCATCACTCGACTTCCAAGAAGTTGAGATTCAACAAACATTTAATGTACTAGCCAAAATAAACCCAAGTCCTTCAGGGAGAAACAAAGTCGGATACAAGAAGCTGATATATACCGATTCAAATACTGAAATATTGACCACTATCATAAGAAAATAAATGGAGCCAAAAGTAGTTCCAGATGTGATGAACCCGTTATTTACATAAGAGAAATAGCTTACTTATAGCTTACGACCAGATCATCAGATCAAAAGATTTCAATTCATTGTCAATGTATCGCATAAAATATGATTAAATTAAATCAAGTTACAATGTCAAAATTCTAACCAACATTCATATTTATCAAATTTTAAATCAGTACACAATAAAAATTAATACAAAACAATTTCATCGTTAAATAACACAATTCAAAACATTTATTAATATTCAGTTTAAAAAACCTCACAAACAATAATGCTTCTTTGAAATCCAAGATTGCTAAATTAAATAGATGTTGAAGAAATGTATTACCAAGCTTCTTATTTGCTTTGCACATAAGTATTCATTCCCACTTTGAATACTAGAATACCACTGTAGTACCTGAGGCAATTTCCACGTTTGAAATTTTCGCATTGAATAAAATTTTATTTCATTTCATTACTTTCATCGGGGGTTTTACAAAAATTTAAAATTTTGAATAATAACAGATGATTCTTCTCTTCAAATATAATGATAATTTATAATGAATTCAGATAATGACACATTCAAATAGTTTTTGCTTTGAAATATCATTAAAATAGCATGGAAGATTATTTGTTGATTTTTATCATTTGAATTATTATCTACTTGTAATATTCAAACAATGCAGTTAATGAACGAAAATTAACATAATGAAAACATTCAAAATTCAAAAAAATTGTGATAATAAATGTAATTAATTTTATTAGAATAATCATACTTTTCTTTCATTAAAAGAGAAAAAATATCAACTGACCTGAGATTTCTACCAACAACTTGTTCTTCATATAGTCCGCAGTGCATTTCTTGATATAGCCCTAATTTAATGTTTCTTCATTACTTGATTTAAACGAAGCGAAGCATGTACTTTTATGACTATGTAAACTAACGGTTACATATTTAGTAATATTTAAACGACTTACCATTACATCACTTTACTTCGCTCAGAAAAACAAGAAAACAAACTCAAATAGAAAGCACCAATTTCTTATAAACGGTAAAAACACATAAATTAGATATGGACAAAATACTAATAAAAAACGAGGATCAAATAGTTATTTCCAAAAATGCACATAATAAATAGATATGGTAACAAGCCAAGATCTTCGTATCCACTTATCATTGGATATCTTATGATAAAAAGCAATAATCACAAGAGGAAACAGAGAATGTATTAAAATAGTAAGTCAAAGAAATGTCACAATGAATAGGCTGACACGAAATAAGCAAAATAAAATTATATGTTCGGGTTTTTTTTACTTAGTTCAATGAATATTAACATTAATTATGTTTTCTTTGAATTGAGACTACTTTCTTCTTTTTAAGTCCCTGTGAATTCGGCGCCTTTAAGACCACGTATACATATAGTTGTTCTTTCACTCCGCATTAAATCAGTAATATATAGATGGTGAGAGTGGCATCAGTACTGTTGTTCTTAATCGATTCAATTATCTTATCTACCAGTCTCTTGTACATGCCTACTTGGATTATTTGTGCTACTGCCTTCACTTTGACAATTGTAGCACACTATATACCAGATGGTGATTTATGATAATAAAATTGATGCTATTATCAACTAACGAAATGATCCCCATACAATCACGCTAAATCGATCAATGACAGGAACTTTAGTTTTACAAAAGTATATTGTTAGATATCAAATGCACCTAAAAATAAATGTTACGAGCAGATGCATAACTTCCCTGATAAGTCTGAGGTTTATAACGCCTTCCTCATATTGGGCAAAATCAATTGCAATATGACAAAGTTCGATAAATAGGGATACGCGAAAAAATATGACTTTCATAAAACAATTGTCATTCATATTGTTTTTTACTAACTTATTTCAAGTCAATTAATCTAAACCAACTTTTGATTTTATAAAAATGTATTGCAAACTACAATATAAAACCAGTAATAAAGTGACACATAAAAATTACAATGGATTTTACAAATACCATATACAACAGATCCTATGACTTATAACTTAAGAAATTCAAGAATAAACGACGGTTGATAAACCCCACACTCTTGGAGCAAAACATTTTTAGGACACAACTCGATAATCGGAAGTTACAAAAAATATAATATCGATCAGTGGTTTGCAATGTTAAACGCTTACTCAACCTTATAGGCTTACTGACAAATGATCTGATAATTCGTAGCACATAATCAAATGATCATGGACCATTGATTCTTCCCCATATTTATATGATTACTCCATATGAGTGTTTATCTCTCTCATTATTTTAAATTCCGTAATGATTTCTGGAATAAAAAGTTACCATTTTTATTTCCACGATGAAGATATTCTTTTAATATCATCTCGATAGAGTTATATTGCTTATGAATATAATTCTAATTTTAAAACCGTCGGCTTATTTATCGAAAAATGCTTTTCTATAATCTTTTTACTATTATTAAAAGTTTTTTTTAATTTAGTTCTAGTTTTTTCGATGCAATTATTGTTTATTTTTCGATTTCTCTAGCCTTTGAAGCATATACTCTTATTGATATCGATAATTATATATAAATCATAAACTACTCAAAAGAATAATCAAAATTGTAGTGAGAATTATTTTCTTAATAATAAATTTGTTCATCGTTATAAACAAAGTAGAACTTACGTTGTTGAGTTAGAAAAATAGTTTGTATAATATTGTTTAGATAGACGTGTCATTCTCACATTAAATATTTTGAGAACAATTTTACATTAGCAATAGTACTTTCATGACTCTCATTTGTCAGTAATACAAAAGTTAATGATATCAAAATAATATCTGAAATAGTGCTTGAATTCTCAGCTTATTTAATAGTTGAAGATTACCGGCATTCAGTTTCAGTTTTGATAACCCAACAAATATTGTGATTTCTGTTATTAGTCTTCTTGATGTACCCTAACCCCGCACCATATAGTTAATCAGTTTACCATACATTCATTATTATAAGTAAAATTATAATTTACTCGTTAAAAAATTGTTAATTTGTTTGTTCTCAAAAACGGTAATAACAGATATATTTAGAAATTAAACATTTTAAATAATTAAAAAATATAATTATAAAATTTTTTAAATATTTTATCAAAAATTTGTTTGTATATAAGAAGGATTATAAAATTTCATATCAAGAAATAATGGCCAGAACCAAGCAAACAGCTCGTAAAAGTACTGGAGGTAAAGCTCCAAGAAAACAATTGGCAACCAAAGCTGCCAGAAAGAGTGCACCAGCTACCGGTGGAGTCAAGAAACCACATCGTTATCGTCCAGGTACCGTTGCTCTTAGAGAAATCAGACGTTATCAAAAGAGTACCGAACTCTTGATCAGACGATTGCCTTTCCAAAGATTGGTTCGAGAAATTGCTCAAGATTTCAAGACCGATTTACGATTCCAAAGTTCTGCAGTATCTGCTCTTCAAGAAGCCAGTGAAGCTTATTTGGTAGGTTTGTTCGAAGATACTAACTTGTGCGCCATTCACGCCAAGAGAGTAACTATCATGCCAAAAGATATTCAATTGGCAAGAAGAATCCGAGGTGAACGTGCCTAAGTTATGATTATTAAATTAATAGTCATCAAATAATGTGAATGCTTAACGGTCCTCTTTAGGACCACAATTATTGATTGTTAACATTAATTTAAATTCCTATTAAATAGGAATATATTTGAATCAGCATTTATTATAAAGTTTGGAATTTTAAATTTTATAGATTTATGTTTTAGCAATTGTTATGATTTATGTTAATTTTGATATATCTTTAATTTTTTATCAATAAATTTTTTGTCTTTTAATTATAATTTTTTTTTTGGTAATATTTTTAATGAATATTAAAAAAAGTATAATTTGGGCTTTATTATACTGGTAAATTTTTTAATAGAAAGAATTTTGAAAATTAAAACTGAATTTTTTGAGTTTAAAGGATGAATATTTCGATTTTTTATCCGTAATGCCTGCGTTTATTTTACCATAAAAAATTCATCGTTAAGTTGGATTTTATTGTGTATTTGTTGTAAATTTAATTAGTTAAATAAGGTGTCCAGCAAATTTGGATAGACGAGAATAAACGTGTGTGAGATCGAAATATAGATAGTGAGAGAGTGTATATATAGAATTGTGATAATAGGTTCAATCGCGGCTAAATTATAGTTTTTTATCGTATTAATAGTTGTCAAGATTTCGAAATTTTATCTTTGCAGCGAAGAAACTCCACAATTGTTCGCTTTGAGACAATAAATAATGGCCTCAATCAAAATTATCAGTTTTTATGGTTTTTGTTATAAAGCGACTGTTTTATTCAATCGTATCAAAACGAAGGAATGAACTAATCAGAGGCGCGTATTACATATGATACAACTGTGTTTTATTAATAACCATACTATTGTGGAAAGAGAATACTTTAAAGGAGGAAGGCCACAACCCAAATACACTAACCCCAATGCAATTCGGAGACAGTGGTCCAATTGTGTTTGGCTACATTAGAAATATAT
>JBBMOY010776646.1:0-11306 GCA_037951405.1 Platydemus manokwari | reverse complement strand
TTGCTTGTATTGTTTACAGCACAGTAATGTAATTTAAAATTAAATATGTATGATGACATTATGTTTAAGACTGTCATTGAGAAACAATACTAGAGTTAGTCAGAAACTTAATGAATTAAAATCAGAATCTTAGTGAGCTAGACACAAGACGAAACTTTCATTGAACTAGGACCAGGTGACTATTTCTGTTAAAACTATTCGTGATAGTTATTACAGATACTATTAATTTCAATTGTTGATAAAAAGATTGTAAAAATATTTACGAAGATATTAATTAGAATAGAATCAAATACTCGGCTAGTATCTCAAAATTGTTTGCAGGCTTGTTTTGCTTTTTGTGTTAATCTAATTTAATTATGTACTGGGCCTTAGTGTGCTAGATGTCGTACATTGTGATATATCCCAGTGAAAAAACTTATTTTATTTTGGAGTCAAACAAATAAGTGTTATTGCAAAAAAAATGCTAAATTTTATTTCAACACAAAATTTTCGTTTCGAGGCGGTGGCATATCCCTCACCTCATTTTTAATTGATTTGTTTCGTTGGCCTTCAGCAGTTGTCTTCCTTGATACTACATCAGCTAGACACAGCAGATTTTACAAATGATAATTTAATAAAGTCCTCATAAATACATTACTTCAAACCTATCAAGTATTTTATTTAAATAAATCATTTATTTTTATTCAAAACTATTCCGAAAATTCGTGGAATTGCAAATTTTGTCAAATATATACACCAATAATTCGATAAATAGAGCTACAATATGAGTTCATCATAAGTAAATGATGATTTGTTTTGACGTCATTTGATTTAGGCAACATAAAATACTTTAATTGGTATCAATATGATAAAACAAATTTACATGGTATTTTTTAGTTAAAT
The DNA here is from genome assembly GCA_037951405.1 of Platydemus manokwari. Lineage (NCBI taxonomy): Eukaryota > Metazoa > Platyhelminthes > Tricladida > Geoplanidae > Platydemus > Platydemus manokwari. The sequence continues at coordinate 10,424 of JBBMOY010776646.1, read as the reverse complement.
TAAGATTTACAGCTATCAAAAACTAATCAAGCTAGTAAAGTAAATAAATACGCCAAATCGTGTATTTTTTCATTGCAAATTCGAAATATCTGAATTTTTATTTTTCGCAAAACAAGACTTTGAATTTTTAACAGTGGGGATTTATAATGAATTGTAATTTGCAAATTTTCAAAAAGCATTTTTATAAAAAGAATAATTTGTTTGAATCATTGTAATTAAAATGTGGATTAATAAAGTGATGATTTTAGAGCATTTAGAATTATAAGAGGATTATAAATTATTTGTACCAACATTGGGAATTAAAATAATACTGTATCTCAGATTGTATTTCATTACACAGCAGCATTTAATATAGGAACTGATTACCAAAATTATCACATTTAAAGAATTTAAATTATTGATATCAATTATTAACATTGCAGAAAATTAAATTTGCAATTATCAAATTTTGTGCAAAAATTTTCTACCTATTAAAATCTGTTCAAGAGAAGTTTAAAAAATGTCCACCTTAATAGGAATATTACTAAATCTGAGGTTTTGGGAAGATCAGCGTGAGAGAAGACTATCAGACATAGTGAAAATTAAAGAAAACAGTGAAAAAAACACAGACAAATTTTGTTTTTCTACGTCGATGAAATCTCATCAAAATTAAAACGAAACCAATTTAAAACATTTATTTGTAGAAATCACATGTGTAATTATACCAAAAGTGTGAGCTTGGCCTCCGATGTTGACTCCAAATATTGGTGAAATTGGTTGCTCACTTCTCCTGAAATATTTTCCACGTCACTAGCACTCGTAGTTCCTGAAGATAAAGTGATCCATGAGGCTTGTGTCAGGTGAGTAGGCCGGTTTCTTTAATAGAGAGATGCGATGTTCTTCAAGCCAAAGTTGAATTAACTGTGCTGCATGAGGTCTGAAATTGTCATGCTGAATGACCATTTTCCAAACAGGTATTTTTGTGTGAAATTTTAAAATCATATTCTAAAGAAATTATAGGCATCTCTCAGCGTTGAAGGATCTACCCTCATGAAGAATTTCGAAATGATTTTGCATATTTGCCGGTAACAATAATCAGAACTTTGTTATCAGATATTGTCCGCCTAGCAATAGTTGGCGATCACCAATTCCATTCATCCAAACACGGTTTTATTCCTTTGGGGGTACGCCTCAAAATCAAATTCATTTTCACCGATCACAATGATATTTCCTTTAGCCTTTCTTGCAAAATAAACATTCAACATTTCTTGACAGCAAGTAACTCTGATTCTTCTTATTATCCGTCACAATGTGAGGAACCTATCTGCTGCAAAATGACTTCTTTTCAAGTTCTTGTTTCAATATGCGACTAATATTCGTTCCTTTAATGTCAGTGATTCTTGAAATGGTTGGACAGCTTAATTGGCAATCTTCGTCGATCATTGTACATACAATAATGACATTTTTTCTGCAGTGCTCGCTCTTAGTTTTCCTGAACCTTCTTTTCGCTCAAAAAGTGTTTGCTGTTCTCCTGAAAACTCTTTGGCAATCTGCTGTACTCTTCGAAGTTTACCGACTTTTTTTGCTCCCCAACTTTCAACAAGAAAGCAATGGATTTCGGTAGCCGAAAAGTTGTTTCGTGTTAAAGTTGCAACGAAGAAATTTATGTCGGGTTGCTTTGCCTTCATCTTTCAGGCTAAATCATATAACCAACTCTAATCGATTTATTTAAATTTAAATCTTTGAGACTAAATCATTTAACCAATTTTAATCGATTTATTTAAGTTTAAATCTTGAACTTTCCAGTCTTGTTAATATTATCTAAAATTTATCTAAAAAAGATCTGCTTAGAAAATTTGAACCTTGATCTTTAGATATTTTTTTACTGATAAAAACAAAGCTATATATAATTTGAAATAAAAATATATAAAACAATTCCGCCTAAGCAAAGTTATCAATTATTACATGATTCCCTCAATTCATAATACATCGAGGAGCATAATTTTATTCATGCACCATGACCCTACTATCTCTCTATACTAGATTCTTCAGAAATCTATGATTGATAAAAAATACCTATCCATATGATATCACCCAGTCACGAATCGAGCTGATTTATCATTTGAAAGAAGAGTCTCTTCAAAAATATTTTCAGCAAAATATCTTGGCATATTTCCAATGACCAGTGTCGTCATTGTCGACTATAGAATGTGAAGAGCATTAATTTTTTGAATTAAACTGAATTTCAACAAGAAATCTTGTCAAATTCAAGTCTTCAAATGGGAACATTTCATGCCAAACGCTAGATATGCAGAAGTATGCCAAATTGATGACATAAAAGTCCAACACATTGAACTCATCAATTTGTATTAACAGCTTGATATACCCTTAGTAACTTGTAAATCTCAATAACTCTTTATTTTTAATCACAAGGACACATGAGACATTCGAATTGGCTAGGTACTGTTTCTAAATTTTAAATATTTATATTTCCTATGACAAGGTTAGGGTCCAAAAGTCGGTAATTTAAACTTGACTATAATGTATATTAAGCTTTGTTTTATTTCATTACCCAATTAGAAGTCTATATCGAATCAAACTAAAAGAAGATTCCACTGCCAAATCAGTAGCATTTCTACTGTTTTATTGAAAATTTTTGGAACATAAAGAAAGCTTGTATGTTTTGAAAATAAAATAAATAAAATAAGCCGTATGTTTCATCACCCTAAATTGATTTACTTGTAAAAATATGATTTGAGAATTTTCACGTCTTTGAATATGATGGATATTAATATTAGAAATTTTATAAAGATTCCGTTTGTGACAACCCAGATCTCAATTTAATTTATAAAATTCTTATCTATTTTAATATATCTTATTATACAAAATATGAATCAAAATCAAAATATGATTTTTGTATGTAAAGGAGTTGATTGGATATTCTGAAGAGCAAATTAAATGTTTTTTTGATTATTATAAGAAATAGTAAAAAATTATTTTATTTTATCTTATAACTATGATTTTTCTAATCAATACAAATGTTGGTGATTATATTGGATTTGTAACTGTTCGATATATTTTTATTTCTGTTTTTCTTTTATTGAATATAATGCTGTTGATATTCATTTTTAAACACAAAATTGCCTCAAGAACGGCAACAATTCTCATAAAATTTGAAACGATTTTCGATGTGATTGCTCTGCTATTATTGTGCACTGAACCGATACAGGAACCGACTTATTTTCTTTCGAAAAATTCGATTTATGTTCAATTTTATTGTTATATTTTATATATCAAACCTGTTTATTGGATTCTAATAAACATTGGTATATTTTTGATGGTTTCATTGACAATCGATCGATCGATATGCATTGTGTTTCCTATGTATTACAAACATAGAAAATCGTTTGAAGTATATTTCTACGTAATTTCGGTAATTTTGACAGCATGTACCTTAGAATGTGGAAGTCTATTCTTTATTACGATTACCACAAGATACTCAAATATTTCAAGTGAAATACATCAAAATAATTATTCTTGTGAATTTAAGAAATCAATAATTTACACGCAAATGTATACATTATTTAGTAACATTGGTCCATTAGTGATTGTCGTAATTTTAAATTGTGTCTCTGGTTATTTTCTGTATCTGAGCATAAAAAGCAAAGCTAATATTAATAATCAAAACATCAATAACAGTCGGAAGAAAATATTAACCCGATTCACCTTAGCCAACATCGTTTCCAATTCAAGTTATGCCATCATTCTGTTCTTCAATTCATTATTATTTTCAATGTATTCTATGAATCTTTTAGCATCGGAAATAACGAATTGTTACTTTTATTATAATGATTTCTCTGTTGGATGCCTGACAGCTATTCACCCAATCGCTTATTTGATAATATTTCCAAATTTTCGAAATTTCTGGAAGTATATCATTAAATCAATAACATCAAGAGTATTTCAAAAGTTCTAAAATTAAGGAAACAATCTGCACTATTAAAAATGCACAATTGTTTCTCTGACTCTTTTAAATACATTATTCACACTAAGAATTGAAATAATTTGTGCCAAAACTCATTCTCAACAGTAACAATATCGCATCATTCAACACTGCAATTGAATGATTTTTTCAAAAATATTTTTACCAATGTTTTGAATATGAATAAATCTTTACTTCTTCTAAAATCATTTCGATATCACAAACTCGATTCCGTATATATCGTACATTTATTATTTATATTAACTATTTAATGAGAGCTTGTTGTCAGTTCCATCATTCTAAAATAGAATATTTTTCATATATTTTAAAGGTTGTCATTATGGATCCTCATTATTAATTTAATAAATTATTATATTCTCTAATATTCTCTAATTGATATTTTCATCAATTAATCCTGGTAGGTTACCAATATATTAATCCTTAAATGTCCATTGAAAAAATATAATATCTTCACAAATTAGCGTAACGATATCCCATTGTTTAATATTCGGAAATAATAATTTTTCCAAGTTCTTATAATTTTTTATTAACCTTGGATAAAATTATTTTAAACCAATTCATGCCAATCAGTAAATTACTGGACATCGTAATGATATTCAAACGAAGGAGATCTTCACTGATCAGATTGAAAAGCAAATTCCAACACGATTCATGAAATTATTTATGATATTTAACAAGTACATGTTTTGCCTTTTTATTTTTATATCGAGGACATTTCCATTTCGTGCTATTTTTGTAATAGAGTTCTTGCAGTGAATGAATTTATTAAAAAATTTTAAGCAGGTGAACAAGAAATTCTTCTAGATGATATCATTAAAAAATATAGACCCGATTGATCATAAGCGTTCACTGATTTCAATAATTTGTAGAAATACCAGATGAAAAATAAAATTATTTTTTAACTTTAAAATGAAAACATAATTTCAAATTATTACAATTATTAAAGATTTCATGAGGAAAGTCAGTCAATGACAAATCACCTCATAGTTTTGTTTATTGTTTCGTGATGGACAATATTTATGAGTTATTAATATATTATACTGTAATCATTTCGATCACCCATTTCTTAAAACACAATTGATTCGAAAAGATTACTGTATGTAATACATTTTCGTTTGAATTTATTTATGTATTAAGAAAATACCTTTAACTAAAGTCAATGAGTGTTTTGTCGACGAATATTGACGAAATTGTTTGAGGAAAATTACCAACATAATTTATTGGAAAAGCACGCTCATATATGTATATGCAGCATTCAAATGAAAAAGGTTTACAACAAAACAAAGTTAAGTCGCCGCTCATCCCGCAGCATAACTTAAGAACGTCCAATTGCTTGAAACATCAGAGTATCAAATCCTCGAGACCTGGATAGTTTTCAAGTCAAATTCTGTAAACCTCAACTGCCTGAACCAAAGATTACAAGTATTTCGTTCATTAAATAGTCTGAAACCCCGAGAGAAACCCGACGGACCGCGTCATGCAGACTTTCGTTCTAGATCACAAAGTCGGCAAAATAAGCTCAATTCGAAAAGGCGAATCACCTGATAAGAACCGTTGAAGGTTCAATAATTTTCTTAGCATAATAAAATTTCTCTAATTTTCTCATTCTAAAACTCAGTATTGTTTCATAAAGTGTCAAAAAATTGTATAATAACTAAGTTTCACCCAAGACAATTCTCGACTGATCGCATAGTATAAGCTTTTTTACAGGTGGACTCAATCCACCACGAGAATTGATTTTTGAACCAAGATAAACACACTTGCTAAGAACACATTGATACAATTGGATAAAAAGGTGGAGAAGACTGTACTGATTCTCAGTTTGCACCTTATAAAACACATACAACAATAAAAAGTTGTAGTAAACAAAATGTTTCTTTATAAACTTTATAAACACAAACGCAGAATGAACAATAATAAACAAATAAGCATATTTACAAAAAATTGGAGACCTAAGTTTCTTTGCCATGCGTGTACGATAAAGTTTTTGTAACTCTTTAATTGAAGAACTTATCAGAAGTGAAGTCAAATCTGAGGTTTATTTTTTATCCAGTCCTTTACGCTTAAGTACACTATCATTTTGAGGATCTCAAGATCCAAAACAACCAATATTTATAACATAAACACTAACAGAATGCCTAAATTTCCTAGCAATCTGAACAAGCAATCGATCGTACTTTCTATGATTACTCTCCAAGTTTTTCTTGAAATTCTCAACGGAATCAAATAAAAAAAGTCAACAGGGGAAGTGTTCTAAATTCTATTCGTCTTATTTATAATTATCAGATCCGGTCTTAACAGTGTCTTCACTTTAGTTGGCGGACAGTCAGTGTCAGCATTGTAACCCTATGAGATAAGTCTATTCGAAAACCCCAGTAATACTCGTTTATACTTTGTCGTTCCACTATACGGGCTGCCAACCAAAATATATCGAATAGTTACAAGTTCAACAGAATCACCGAGGTTTTAAAAATCATAATTTTGTGATATATAAAATAATTTTTTCTATTTCTTAAAATAATCAACAAAACATTTAAATTTTTTCAGAATATCCAATCAATTCCTTCACATACAAAAATCATATATTGATTTTAATTAATATTTTGTATAATAAAACAGATTAAAATAGATAAGAATTCAATGATTAGCCATCGATTCTACTGACACACCACAACTCATACATATTAGGCCACGGAACACCGTATGGTTAAGTAGAAGCAAATTGTTCCTACCTAGCCCCAAGAAGTGCCAAACCTGAGGAGCCAAAACAATAGAGTCCAATATATCAACTGCAAATTTTGAAGTCGCTGTCAACAATCCCTGAGACTTTTTAGTACACCAAGATTCATAGCATATAAGACAAAAAGCTTCATGTATTATTGAGCAAACCTTATTTTTCTCCTTTTTTCCAATCATATATTGCGACTCCCTACAAACAATTTTCAAATACAACTCACCATCAACCTAGACAAACTTACAATCAATCCCTTTACTTTGCAGAGCCAGTATCCCCACTCGAACCTGTACTGAGATGCTCATCATTTATACAATTATTTAGTTAAGCAAGAGACCTCTCTAACTGAATCTCTTCAGACTTGGAAAATGTTCTGCTTACAACTGCAATCAACCTATTTTTACAAAACCTGCAAATTAGAATCAGCACTACTCCAAAGCTGGAAAGATCCAACAATAACCTATATATAATAGCCAATTTCTCCCTAAATAATGCTCAAACCACTTTATATCCTACAAGTAGAGATGAAATCATAATTCGTCACCTAAAAAAAGTCAACACCAATTGCCTTTTTAATGAGTTGGCGTATCTTTTCATGGAATCCAGGTTCCCTGGGTTGATCACCCATTTTCCTCTTGTGAGGAGAAAGATATAAAATACTGATTTCCCTATTTCAAAGATGAAATGTAAAAACACTTTAAAGGCATTTAGTTTTTGAATCGGATCTAATTTCGTGTTACAAATCATTTCTAAGTCAAAGATGATATTATTTAAAATATCACCAATAACTTTACTCTTATGGAAACCAAAAGGAACTCCAAGATATTTGTATTAATTATCACAATCTACTATCGGAACTGCAGTGTCATATATCTTCAACTCAGTCCTCAATTCAGAATTGTTACAATAATAACCACACTTACTAGTGTTGAAAGTCAAGTGAACCTTTGAAGCTAATTCCACAATTCTATCTAATCTATTAGCGATCCCAGCTGCATCTGAAGAAATAACGACTAAGTCAGCATAGGCTAATATGAAGAATTCCATGCCTCCCAATATGAAAGGACGTTAAAGATTACCACAACATTTAAATAGGAAGTCAATTGCCAAAAATTATAGTCATGGATAAAGGATAAAGGCAACATCTTTAACTATCTCACTTAAAGGAGTTACCATTCCACCATAGTGATAGGTTGTTGAAACATTCTCATAAAAAATTTGAGTAAGTTAATTGTGCCAGAAGCACAACCTATCTTTTCTAAAGTTAACCAGAGAAATTCACGAGACAAACTAGGGGAAGCATCCCTCAAATCCAACTATACAAAAAGACAATTTACCCTACTTATTTTACAAGATTTGCTACTCGACTGCAAACAAGCATTACGTTCAGTACAACCATCCTCTTATTGAAGTGCCATTGATTCTTTGATAAAAATTTTCCACAAGTTATTTAAAGAAAAATTCTATTATTTAGAATCGTAAAGAAGATTCTATAGGACGTGTCCATCAGCGCAATTGATCGTCAAAATGACACAAGATATGTTTGATTATCTTTCAGTGGTTTTAGAATAAGATTAGTATTAAACTTCTTGCACTGATAGGGTACACGCCCTTTCAATATAATAAGATTAAATAGTTTGCGAAGAAACACGAAACTTGGGTCTATCTCACATCAATCAACGAACAAAAGACTATAATGTCATGAAGCAGAATTACTTGCATTTTTAAGGGTATTAGCAATCTCTTCAATAGAAATAGAGTCATTTGTGAAGTTGTTTTCAGAATATGGAAGATCTATATTCAAGCCAGTAGAAGGTAGTGGAGACTTATATGTGTAATGTTTCGTAATTTCCTCTATAGTATGCAAAGAAGTGGGAGACAATGATGAAAGAATGCGTTACACCACTTTCTTAGGCATAATACTGCATGCTTTCCGAAGTTCAAATATCGACTAAACGTGCTCTTTCTCTACATCAAAAAGATACTTAAATTTCATCTTAAACCTATCACGTAGTAAGACCATCACTGGCTTATGCCAATAGTTCAAAACCTTGGTCAAGTCTTTATTTTAGTCATTTCAAGACCTAGTTTCCCATCAATAAACTCTCTCAGACATTTATTAACCTGAGTTCTAAGATCCGAAACTGGAGAAGCGAAACTTATATTATAACAATTATCTAATATATACCCTAACACAAAGAGACCACAGTCAATTGAAGGAAGTTGAAGTGGGAAATTCTCAATATAAGACTAAGTAAACGAAAAGAAAAGTCTTCGTGCGAATAAATTCTCCAATAGCCAATTGAGTTTTATTCATAAAATGATTTGTTCATCAGTAACCTCACGTTTCGCCTGCTCAAACAAATAAGACTTTTCTCGCTTATATGTACAATACAAACAAGCCAATGATCGTTATTTCAATGAATAAGGCAAAGAACTATATTGGAAGTTCTTATGTTCCGAAACGGGGATTTGTCATAAAATAAAACCGTTTTAAGACGAGAAATGGGAAAAGCAGGTTGTTGGGGTTTAAAAATAATTCAACAGTTACCTAACAATCTAAGGCAAATAAACCATTCTATTTCCGACCCGCTTAGGCATTCCGAAGTAAGATCTTCCCCTAAAGGCAACCTTACCAAAGTTTCATCATCTAAAGACAGACTCAGTATTAGTTTTCGAACTAATACTATGCGAAAGATAATGCGATTTAAAGTCAACAGCGTTACCAACAAACCCACCATAGCACTCAATTCCACTATTAGAAATATCGGTAATCTTATATAAGGAGGCAGAATGTTTCTTAATTCGTGCAACATTAATGTTACACGGTAATGAAAAAGACTTTTTGACTGTACAAAAAGTAAACCAAACATTAGAATCCAAGCACGCTTTGAAGATCAAAAGATCGATGGTATTTTCTTTAGTTGTAAGATCAATAATAATATTAAAAACTGGAACTGAATCAGAGGTTCTAGTATCACAAAATAGTTTTTAGTCATTTATTTCTTGTGAATCCAAAATACACTGGGATGATGTAAAAGAGTCATCACAATCAGAAACCAAGTCAATATGAATTCTAGTAGAAGTATTGGCAACCATAGAATCACTTTCAATCCCACTAGATAGATCGACATCGTATATATCAATACCACATATCGTCGAAAAAAGGATATTGATCATAGGTATGAAGGAATATTTTTATTTCCTCAAATTTATCCAACATATCACTGTCACAGAACAGATTCATGGTTGAATCAGTAGCATCGGTATATCATATCAGTGAGTCCAACCATCGTTTAAGTATTAAACTAATGAACTATTCAGAACAAAGAATCCAAATCTCCAATGTATCAAACCAGTTGTATAAAGATTATGGGTCTGTTTGTTTTTAATAAACCTGTTTTGTATTTCATTGTCGAGAAAGCAAATTTTTCATAGTTTTTTGTTACTTTTATTGGCAATAACCTGTCAATCGTCCAAGTGCCATAAAAATATGATTTGATAGTTAATTTATCATTGAAAACAAATATCATTTCCAGCTTCTATTGTGAATGCAATGATTCTTCGATTTTATTATCCAACATAAATTATCATGACCCTTTACAGTAACAGTAATGACATTTTCAAACATCAATATCCATAAAAATAAAGCGATATTTATATGTTAAATGATATGCATTATAATTAAAAATACTTTATGGATTATCC
>JBBMOY010775535.1:0-11306 GCA_037951405.1 Platydemus manokwari | reverse complement strand
TTAAACCTGGTTGCATCACTCAGTTGAGGTCGTTCCTAGGATTATGCAATTATTACAGAAGATTTATCAAGGATTACCCATTAATTACGGCTCCGTTATATACGATAATGACTGGAAATGACAAGAAATTGGAGTGGAGTACAGAGTGTGAGGAAAGTTTTGGAAACCTTAAGGAACAATTATGCACAGCTCTGATTTTGGCATTTCCGGATCCAAACAATTTTATTTTTAATTATTTTTATACTGAGTGTATAACAGTATTGTTTTTCAAAATCCTAGGCTTTTATAAATATCGAAATGGTATATTTATTTTTCACATTACTAATAATAGTTTTGATAATAATCATATTTTTAAAATATCATTTTGTTTTTTATCAAATTAACCTCACAAAGATCATTATTTATTTTCATGGTAACATGAGATTGGTAGATTTCTCTAACATTCAAATTTCAGGTTTATTTTTCAACCATATTAAACATCGAAATCAAATGTTAATGATATATTGTTTATATTCTTTCAAAATACGATGATGGTCATCATTGATTTAGAAAACTAGTATGAGAGTAATTAGCTTAATATAGAAAATAGGGACGCATAATATCGACTGACATAAGAATTTAAATTTAATTTATCTATGAATAGTCTTCTACAAACAATGAAGAAATGGAAACCTAATTAGCCAATCGTTATTAATAAAAAGCAAAATTGACAAAATATCATTCCTATCAGTCAAATCATTTCCAATTTTATGGCAATTAAAATAAATCCACTAAATCACCAAACGTCATTTAATTAAAATATCATTTGAAGTAAAAATTTTGCTGACTGTTTTTCAAATAAAATCTGCCTTTGCTGTAATGAAAATGAAGTTCAAATAAATTTGTTCTGTTTAACTTAATGATAGGTTGTGATGAAAAAATGAATTGTCGATGTGAGGAAATTCTTGTTGAAATTAAAAGCTATCAAATGTTCACGGGTGTCCCGGTTGGGGGCAAGGATTTGAAAAATGTTATTTATTTATATAAATGTCGAAATTACCCAATCAGAATCGATCGTTCCTTGGAATCGTATTTGTACTACACATGAATCGATCATTTTGATATATTTGATTCTTAACTGGATAATTCGTGGTCAATTTGAAATGTCATTTTTATTTAAACGGTTCACCTGATTTTGTTTGGATAGGAAATTTACATCGACTTACAGACTGTTGTATATTTAGCACAAAGTCATCTTTCAGTTTATTGATAAAATCTAAACTTTGCTGACAGAGTCTCTATCTAAAAATAACTATTTGCCTTCAAATAATTAGTTAGCCATTATTATTTGAATATGAAAGTATTTTTCGGATATTATTTTGGTGTGATTTTTATCAAATAATGACTCGATAAATATGCTATATGATATTGTGAAACTATATTTCAATGATTTACAATTAAGGTCCCATGGATCTCAAGATTTACATTAGACCAATGGGATCATGAGAGAATTGTGGTGGATTCGTTTTCAGTTAGACAAAAGAATAAAACCGTGATTGCATCTTAAAACAATGTCCTCTATTATAACACCTTTTAAACTTTTTCTTCCCAAAAGTATTTTCATTTGGTTGTCTACGGTGCACAGAAATGGATAGCTAAACTAAAATTAGAAATGGCATTGTTATTCGTGCTTTGTAAAACAATGAACCAAATTTTTTTACCAGATCGCGACGATTAATGCGCTTTTACTTCGAAAGATAATGAAGTAAAAGGCGTATGGCAAATTCCCATATATTATTCACAGCTAAATTGAATAATAAGATGAGTGTCATAGTGTTCTGCGAAGAATGGGATGTTTGTAAATGATTCAATACTGACTAAAATGTAGAGAAAATAATTCTACAGATCATGACTATTATTCAGTAATTGGTTCGCAGATTTAAAATTATTTAACATTAAAAAGAAGAACAATTTTACAACAATAAAAAAGATAATTTTTCAGTCTAGAGTCTAGACAATAAAACTAGAATAACTATAAACGATAAAAGTTGTTGATTAACCTCAATAACTAGTCAGGTGAAAACAGACTTATTAAAATATATTAAGCGTTGTGAAGATTTTAAAATCAGACTTTTATAAAATACAAAAATGTTTAGGAATCATTTGGTGTCGTGACTTATCGGTCAGTTTCCAATGCTTACTTTATTAAAATTAACAACTTAAAAACTTCATCGATGTTTTATATTTAAATAAATGGAATCGATAAAAATATTTGAAAGATAAGATAATGAAAAGATCGAAATATAATCAAGTGAAATTAGAAAATTGAAGACTCTTTAATGTCTCAGTAGAATGACTGTGAAAATTGTTACAAATACGACAGTCATTCTAGTGATTATCGAATCTGAAACTGGGACGAAAATTGAAACTAATATCAATATAGTTAAATTTTGTGATTGTTGAAAACGTTTTTTGGAAAAATCATTAATATGGATAATGTTAAAAATAAAGAAAAATAATTAAATAAATCTAACAGTTTCAAGCTTTACCGTTTTCTATTAAGTGAGTGTGTGAACCTTGTAATTTGACATTGAAAATATACTGATTGATTGATTAAGTTCGAGATGTTGATTCCGTTCTTAGCTGACTTGTTGCATCATTGATAACAGTATGAAATAAGATTTTACGACTTAGAAATTTAAGCTTCACAAAAATGTAGAAAAATTTCAAATATTAACAAAATTTTTATTATTCCATCCATTCATGAATTTGTATTTTTTCGTTTATTTCAACTGAAACGAGTAATGCCATTGGAGTCGGTTAATAACATCCCGTTTAATCGAAACGAATCACAGTATTATCGTAACTTACTAATCATTTATATCAATTCATATAACTCAATCAAACTAAGATCGAAATTAGCTTAATATGATTTAAAAAATTTAAATTTAGCATTTGGCAAATTTAAAACATATTTCACTAATGTGTTTAAATTTGTTTGGGATAGGAATGCCTGAAAAATTATGTAATCACTATTGATTCTTTCATAAATTAACATTTGGAGTCAGTCTCGAAATTGAAAAAACCTTTCCTTAATTTATTAGTGTGATATATAAAGGCCTACTCTATGAGAATATTTTATCAAACAATTGGTCCCACCAGTACACTCCAGGGTTTCCATAATTTCTAAATTTCTAAATTAGAACACCGAACAAATGAACAACACGTTAAATTCAACTTTGAAAATCTATTTTATTATTATTATTTCATTATTATTATTTTTATTATTATTTTTAGTATTTTATTATTATATATAATATAGTGTGCAATTTTCAGCCTCATACTTGTATGAATTTGGATTTTCATCTCTGGCAACCATGAAACGCAAGAAACGAACTAAGTAGCTGTCTGTGAAGATGAACTTTGTGTGTAACTGTTAAATCATCACAAATCTAATAGAGTTGTGCAAGAAATACCAGGCTCAAATTTCCCACTGAGTTTTTGATAATAATAAATGTAATCCGTTCAAACATGTACAATACTCTGAACATAAAATATTTTTATTTCATTTTAAAAAAATAAATGCTGTTTTCTGCATAAAACAATTAAATTATTGCACAGTGTTTCTTCGATCCAGAAGAATGTTTCCATGGGGTTCCTCTACAACAAAAAGTTTGAAAACCACTGACGTAAAACAGATCACTTAATAATTTTGAACATTTGTTACGCAATGACTTATAAAAGGTAGAGTTCTATAAGATTTTATTATTTTAATAGTTGCATTCCACCAACTCTGAATTTTAATGTAAAAATTAATTTAATAATTTTAATGATAATCAATATCCGTTAATATAATAAAATTATTAAGTAGCCAAAATTAAACGAAATATGAATATTAATTACTAAAATGTTCAGAATATTGTGAGCAAATTTAATATAAAGTAATTCCAATGAAAACACATTTGGTTTTGAATATCATCAATATTAATACACACTAATAAATAATCAAAAATAGCAGATAGTGGAGATTAATACTGAGAATTATAACATTTTTCCGGTTTTCGGATGATTAGTATTGAATTTAAATATCGATAACTTGATTATTTTAATAAAATTATAAATTATTATCTACACAACAAATTCAATTATAATTTCAAATGTAAAGCTAACTTTCATATCATTGATAGATGTGAAGTCATAATTATTATTGAATATAAGACACAATTCATTGTGCCTTGTTTGGGGGTGTTAAAAATTAAAAGATCATGACATCTTTCATAATTATACGTCATTATTGACGAGAGAACTTTATACTAGATCATAATTTTTAAAATTAAAATATCCATTACTGTTGAAACGTGGTAAATAACTATGGTAAATTGAATTTTTAAAATATTACTATGAAAACCACAGATCCGGAACTATATCAGACAGTTCAAAATTCTCAGATTCTGACTAGACAGAGAGAAATATATATCTTTTAATTTTATTTTAGTAATTTAAAAATATTACTTTTGAATATTTTTATTATTCCTGTTTAAAAAGCCCAACTTTTTAAGTTAACGTACTCAAGAATTTCTTAATTTAAAATTAAAAATAAATTTCAAATAGAACTTTTCAGCTTAAATATAACCAATTGTTTAGATGTCTCTTTGTTTATTCTCAATATTTATAATTTCAAAATATAACTGCAATATTAAATAAGTTCACAATCCAAACCAGTTTCCAGGATTTTTTAATTAGAATCTCAACGAGTCAAATATTTATTTAGATGTTTGAGTGGATATTTTTTAAAAATTAAATGTTATATATATCCATCAAATGTCAAACGTTAACTGTTAATCTATTAATATTTTCGAAAATTGATGAAATATTTATTACGATTTCAGTCTCTACCAATATGATTTGTCACAAAATAAATTATAATACAAATAATTATATAAATTCTAAATCTATTACTATTGTTTAACTAGACATATAAATGATACAATTCTAAAATTAAATAACCGATATGGTAATTTTATTTTTATTAAGATAAATCCAAGAATAAATTTAATTTGTACATTATCCTCAAGGAATAAGTTAGCTTTAATTAAAATTATTTATGTGTATCCAAAACCTTATTGATATAACATGAATAAAATTTTATTTATAAAATAAAGAGTTTCAAATCAAAGTTAAAAATTTGAAAAAAGGAAGCACTGCAATATGCAATAAAAATTTTAAAGTAAACAATAATCTTGCAAAACGTTGGTCAAGTATTTATGCTAAATACTAAATCTTTAATTATACATTTTAGATGCGCCTTGATTTTTGAATTGAAATTTATCTCAAAATTGGAATAGTTGCCATTTTATCAACAAGGACATCCAATTAAGGTAATCCCACATGCCAACACGGAAGCTGACAAAACTCTTTCTGATTTTGAAGTCGTTTTGAGGTTAGATTTCATTAAAAATTCATAAATTAAAAATTCATTATTTATAATTATAATGATAATAAATGAGATTAATGGAATGGTTAATTATGATTGTTCAAAATGTGGAAAGATGTTTCCGACTAGTTTGTGATGTTGAAATAGTAGTGTATAAGGATAATTTGTTATAACAATACTGAACATGTATTAATATGCTGACATTTTGTTTTCATAAACTAAGCTGTTTAATAATTTCATTATTAAAATATTTTATTTTATTTACAATTTTATATCTTATCAATTATATTATTATTATTTTTATCTTATATGAGTTCTACAAATAAATTACAAATTTAAATTTTCCAGTCAAATATTTATCTAAACTGCTATATATAAAATTATCCATAACTAATTTTGAATATTCTAATGTATAAAATTGAATTTATCAAAATACTCTATTTACTCATATATACGATTATAATATCCTCTTTAAATATTTTTGTAAGATGTTTTACATATTTGCGTTTTCGTTGTGATTTATGGGGATTGTTAATTGCCAAAATGTCTCCATGCTCGAGATTTGAATCAGAAGTCATTTTTTATCGGAATAATAATACATTTATTATTACATCAATTTTCAAGCAAAGTTAAAAATTTAAAACCCAATTTTAAAATTTCAAAATTACAATTTGTCCCATCAGATTTGTCTACATTTTTTATCATATATTTACATTTTTATATTATATTTTTTTAATTTCAATTTTTTTTAAATAATTGTTATACTTAGAGTTTAACAATATTGTTTAACAAGATCTTTTATAAATATGAATATGATATATTTATTTTTAACATAATTTTTAAATAATTTTCATATTATGTAAATTTTAATTATTTTTCCGCATTTTTAAAAGATCATTTTGTTTCTTTTCAAATAAACCTCGTAAGGATTTAAAATTCGAATATCATCGGGCACTTTGTGATTAAATAAATGAGTTATTTGAAATGATGAAATAATTGAACATATCAAAGTCATTTTGAGTTTTCAGTCTAAAGAATGAAAACCGTTAGAAAAAAAATCACAATCGAAATTTTTAACAATAAAAACTGAGAACAATGATTAAAACGTTCATTAAAACAAATATCTATTCAAATGGATATCAAAGCTAAATTTTGAAACATAATTTTCTTGTGAAAATCGAATCCTATTCGACACACCTTATTTGAGGTGATTTCCTCTCTTAATCTAACGAAATCAATACAATTAAATTTCAATCGAAAAATCAGAAAAAAAAGACAAGATCAAAATTAGTAATGTTAAAGCCGCTACTTTTTCATAAAGCACGCATTGTAAACGACTTGAAAAGTTAAAAATTATATATTTAAACATAATTATTTAAGAAAATTAATATCGAAAGGCTAAGTATTCATCTTACTGCATACAATTATGGTTCCGTTTCTTGTTCCAAATAAAGTCAATCTAAAAATGACTATCGAAATATTCGATAAACACAACAATAAAAAAATAAATAATTAATTTATAAAATCAAATCATACACGAAAATTTGTCATAATGAAATTAGGCCAACGAAATCCTTTCCTTATCGAAAAATATTTTCTGATATGTTGAAACCATTTTAACATGAATCATCAATAACAAACTGATTAAGAAAAACAACAAAAAGTATAGCCATGAGAAAAGCAACTAATGAAGATTACAATCAATCTAGAGTCTAGACAAATCATCGGGTATTAAGATCGACACTCTGGAACAAGAAACGGAACCATAATTGTATGTAGTAAGTTGAATACTTCGCAATATGAAAGGTAAAAGAAAATGAATAAACTTTACAAAAGCAAATAAAAATCTATTTAACTCAGTCCTCACGCGGAGTACCAAATTTTATTGTTGGGTTGTTGTTGATGTTTATTTGATGTTATACAACTCAACAGTCTAATGTGTAAACTAACTAGCGTGCTCAATCGGTTTTGTTTCCTTTGATTAAATTGTAAATGCTCTGTGTCTTTCGTCAATGCGTTTCTCTGTTGGAACTCTTTTGAAGATTGCTTATTTTGTACTTTCGTCATTGAATGAATATATTATATGTATCACGACATTATCGTTGGTTCTGTTTTCGAACTGGACTTTTGTGTCACCGTCAGTTTTCTTTTTCTGTTTTTCTTTTCTGTAAGTACTGTTTTCGTTTTAATCTTATCATTGTTAATAATTGGAAAGTTTGTAGCGAACTCTATCGGATATGCTTCCCGTCATTGATCACATAATTATAATATAACTCTAAGAGTTGATTAATTACTTTGAAAAGCTTGAGAAACATTGCGAATGACAAGTACTGGTATATCCCGAATGATATCGGGCTCACCAAATTTAATTATTTAAAATCTGATGATCTATTAAACAAATCAACAATATGACGATCGATGATTTTTTATAAATTAATGTTAAAACCAATATCTAATTCTTAACAGATTAATATGTTGCGTGTATAAATGAAATAACACATAAGATAAAATAATTTATTTAATATGATGTGTTTCGAGCATGTGGATTTATGTTTTATCTTGTCAGTTTTATTATTTTCTATTTTGTTACTGTGGATCAATGCCGTCTTGATCAATCTTAATGAGTTCTAATCAAGCTTAAGGTACAATCTATTAAACCTTAATTTACTATTTCTTATCTTCACCTGACAATCATTACTATTTGATGAGAGTATGATTGGCAGCAATGATCCAAATACTTTTCCTATTATCTGTCTCAAATTTAATTATCTTATAACTATGTTATGTACGTTATCAAATTAACAACTATCGAATTCAGTAAGTTTTATTATTATATAAATTGACACCAATTATAAATTTGCTATTTATAATTACACTATGCGTATAATCAAAATTGTCTTACAATTCTGGAAATAAGAAACGGTTGCAAACTTCATCTCGAGAAGCCGAACCAAATACCGTGATGAGGTTTTTTTGAGATAAAACTCTATAGTATGAAAATATACGATACAATATATAATACCGATTAATATTTTATACTATTAGTCGGACTCACTTTGACTTGAATAATAAATTAATACAATGGTTGAATCTGGAAATCGAGTCGAATAATTCGCAGGCTTCTTTGGCAAATCGTAGATTTCATAATAAATATGCTTCTTAGTGGTTTCAGTAATTTATGGGCAGTTGTAATGTTCCAAATCCTATTTATTCTTAATTGAAACGGCGCTTATAATAATGTTGAATATGTATTTTGTTACATTATTATAAATATCTCATATCTTTATATTAAATCATTATATTAAATATTATTCCCTAAAGATTTAACTTATCTAGCCATTGTAATATATCAAGATATAATTTTTAACGATAATAATTTAATTATAATTTCGTAATAATTTTTATATTAAAATTCTCTTGGTAAATTATGTCCAAAATTTAAGGTATCAATAATAAATCATTTTTATCTTTCATGCCTATTCATCTTGAAATGGCGAATTATCTCATTTGGTCATTATTTTTATGCTTTTTCTTTACACAATCCTTGTCGTGCAACTTTTTACAGATTAATGGTTATATTTTATGTTTTGATATACTTTATGAGTACTTTCTTTTTAGGATTTTTTAAAATATAGAAGGCCATATCAATGTGATGCTATTGATTTATTATTTTGTTTCTAAAATTAAATCAAAACTAAAATAAACATGCTTCTTGTTATTGCCATATCTTCTTGAATTCATAATCACCTGGTCCTTTCAGTAGAAGTTACTTGATGCATTTATTATTTTTTTTGTTTATTGATTGTGTCCTCCATTTATATTATGTGTTCTATTTTATTTTTTTTATCGATTGATATAATGTACTCTCAAATACTTGATGCTGTAAATGATAGAAAAACATATAATCGTTATTACAACTGGAAATATTGGTAAAAGCATGAGTAAACTTGTTAGACAAATGGGTGGCACATAAATATGCCAATAATATGCCTTTTAATGTTTATAATAATATTTATAAATTTATAATATTTTATAAGTTGTTATTTTGGCAAAATAGTAATAATAATAATTGTAAGACTCGTGATTTTTATCTAAGTTGGGTATAAAGACAGAAGACGAGATTCACACTTTGAAAGTAATTTATTTTTTACTAACATTTAATTTAAACAAATGTGATTTTTAATTAAATATAATTATTATTATATTTAACTGTTACATAGTCCATCTAAGTTTTTTCAAAAAAAGTTAAATTTTTCGTGACTGGGATTAATATTAAAAATAAGGAAGAAATTTCCAAGAAGATATTCATTAAAGGGATTCTTAATGAGATCTATACATTTGGCCTGAAGAAATCAAACCTAAAGAATATAGATGAAGTGGTCATACTTATCAAGGAAGAAACTGATGTCTCAAATCAAGAATAAGAAGATTTGGATATACCGTGGGATCTGAAACGCATAAAATCAGACGAAAAGGACATCATTAGCAAATTTAAGGCTCAAGCAAAACATTGCCAAATTAATAGAACAACGAAACTTTTCGGAAATCAGGTTCCAAATCAATAGATGCCGTAACTTGTTAACAAAAATGGCATTATGCTCGTTAATGTGAGACAATTGAATGTTTTCTATATGCTGGTTCCCATCAGCAAAGAATCTGTCGTACAAATCAAATACTTAAATACATAGGACAGAAGCATCACATTAGAAGAGGACAATATCTGGGGGTTGGATACACTTTCTGAGAAAGATTGCAATATGTTGGATATTGGTGACTTTTTAAGCCAAAAAAGTCTAGGGACAAACAATTCAATTCGACCGAAGTCAATTATGCACAGTTTGTGAATATTCAAGGAGCTAAACCAAAACGAATGTTGGCAAAACAGACACGGTTTCAACGAATCGCAGACCAGAAAAGACAAAAAGCTTACCAATAGTCGATAGTAAAGTTGAAGATGAGAAAGTGAATATAAGTTTTGACACAGGAACTGAGCTTAATGTAATCAGCGAAGACTATGAAGTTAAATGCTGCTACGTCCAGTTCAATTTTTCTTATATCGAATTCCGAAGACATATTTGTTGCTGTGCAAGGAGCCAGATATTTTTCAACAATAGATTTGGCAAACGGATATTATCAAGTTGAATTAGAAAAAGAAGTAAAGGAAAAAACACAATTTAACACTAGATACAGGCAATTTCAGTTTAATCGAATGTCTTTTGGATTATATTCAGTGCCCGCAACTTTTCAGACAATTATGAATGTGATAATGAAGACTGAAAATTGGACAAACTGTGTAGTCTATCTTTCTATCTAGATGATATTCGAATATTTGAAAGAACAGTCGATGAAAACAATAAAAAGTTGGAAAGGGTTTTGAATCGAATCGATGAGGCTGGGTTTAAAATGGCACCAAAAATTATTTTTCTTTAGAAAAGAAATTAAGCATTTAGGAAATTAAGGGTAAAAAATTGAGGTAAACGAAGAGATGAAGAAAAAATTGGGGAAATAGAAAATTGATTAAAACTTCAATGTGTCAAGGAACTACAGGATCATCTTGGATTATGTGGTTATGATAGGCGGTTTATAAAATATTTTGTTGGTTTTACCTAACCACTATACCAATTACTGAAGAAAGACAGTAAATTTGAGTGGAGCGATTTAGTAACAACATCTTTTCATAAATCGAAATTATCATTAATTTCATGCAGAGAATGGAAATTTGAAGGGAAATACAAAACGGAGAAGAACTTGTGATAGCGTACGCATCAAGAATACTGACAAAAGGGCAGCATAAATATTGTATAACAAGAAAAGAATTGCTAGCCATCTATGTGTTTGTTAAAAAATTTAAGCACTACTTATATGGTAAGAAATTTATTGTGAGAACTGATCA
>JBBMOY010774424.1:0-11308 GCA_037951405.1 Platydemus manokwari | reverse complement strand
ATTAAATTTATTCATTGAAATACAAATTTTAACTCATTTTTGTAAAAGCCGGAATCATACTAATACACCTAATATAATAATAAAGTTATATAATTATTTTTATAAATTTATTTATTTAAAAGAATTTAAAACAGAAAAATTGATATATCCAGAAAATTGTGAATTTATACAATAAATCAATATGCGTCATATTTTTTGTTTGAATGAAGTCCCACGTGATGAAACCAGCTAAATTTCAAGCAAGATATTACTCAACTATGCAATATGAATATCAACAGAATATTAATATAATACCTATCAATGAATTCCCCTTGATTACAACTTATGATGATGCAACTCCCGATTTCAACGTCAAGGCTAGTCGAAACGGCGAACAACATGGAAAGACTCTCGACGACGGAAACGAACAGGTAGACTATGCCCAATAGACTAAGACTTATTTTGAAGAAGAGTTTTGGCAAATCCGGAATCATTTAGAGCAAACAATGTTGCAACTTGAAAGCAACATTGAGAACAACTCTCATGGATTACTGGCTCACTACGTACAGAATGTATCGCAACGATTTAGATTCAATACCGGAAGATTCTCTCATGAATCCCAAGCTAACGGAGAGTCGTCAAAACCCAAACATGGTTTTGATCAACCCCACATAGCAAAAAATTCAACAACACAAGAAAGACCTAAGGAGAGCAACACCAGAAAAAAGGGTACTGGACCAAAAAATTTCTATCGGATACAAAAAACCCTGAAAATCAAAACGATTTGCATTATCGATTCCATCATAACGTCCCGGCAGAACGAACTTTTAACGAGAACCCAGAATATGTCCCCAAATTCTTCAAAAAATTAAACAACGTTCCGGCACAACAAACTTTCAATGGGAATCCGGCAAATCAAAAATGGAAAAATCAAAATTCAAAGAGCCAAAAATTAAAATCAACCCAGACAAGCTTCTACAATAAATGGACACCACTGACTGACTTAACGCAAAAAGAACCCAACGCAAAACCAAATTTCAAGAACAAACTCACAACAGAACGGCCTACCAACGGATCAAAAGACATCTCACTTGACCTGTTAAAATCAACCAAGATATCAAACTGCAAAGTGAAAAAGTGCAAGAAAACTGGAAGCAAACTTACCACTTTCTTGAAACTCATCAATTATAAAGTATGCCAAAAACAAGAAAATGAACATAAAAGCAAATTCTCACCAGATCTAATCATCCCCACAAACAATAAATGCTCAAAGAAACCAAAAATACACAAGAAACATAAAAAGATTAAGCTCATGGTAGACAGCCTGAAATGCAAATGCACCCAATGCCACAGTAAATATACCAAGACTTTCCAGAATCTCAGTTGCTTCAAAAACAGCCCAAATGTCAACCCGTGCACCGCAACTAAAAGTACGTCTCGGAGAATTGAGCAAACAAGTACCTTCAACAGCTTACAATAAATCAAATGCGGATGTGGAACATGTACTAATTCCTTCAACTAATAACTGTGGATTCACTGGAGAAACTACCGTCAAATGAACTTCTAACTACAAAACCAACACCAAAAGAAACAACAAAGCAAGTCTGCCAAATCAAATTCCAACCAGCTATAGATGACCTACCACATCAACTTCTGCACATCACAGCCCTCCTAGTTTGCGCATGCAAAGACTGCTCAGAATAAAATCAAGAATATATCAAAAAAATGGAAGAATGTTGCAAAATATTTCTACGCACACCCAACAGCAATCCAAACCAACCAATGGATCAATGGCAGCTCCATTTGCTCTCTCAGATCCCGAAGAAGACGCATCTCGAGAAAATGTTACTCCAGCAAATCAAACCACATCAAACCCTTCTCAAAGACAAATGCAAATTAGTAACTCTCTATCAAAACTATACGGAGGAGCTACTCAAACCGAAGCCTTTATTACATTTTGAGACCCTCACTGACGAGAAGAATGCAAAATGTAATTTGTGCCCAAAAATTTACAGATTTCCATTTTTCAATACCATAATTGTGCCAAAACATTTCAATCAAGCGCAAAACATCAACATCCCGTCCGAGTTTGCAGTACAATGCTTTTGTGGTTTCATCCGCCTTGTCACTGGTCTCAAATATTATCTTGAATCCCACAGATCAACCAACTCAGCAAACAATACGGATATCGATGCACTCCCTCTGACCACCGAGGACCTATTGTCACAATGACTATCGAGTGGCGCAAAAAAGAAACCTACCTAACCAACAAGCTTTCATATATGGGCTACAACATATTCAATAAAACCTCAACCGGCAAAAACAATCCAAAACAGCGATTACCAATCACTCAATAAGTCGTTTCCATTCCACAAACTAGCAACTTGGAGATGTGCCTTCTCGTTAATCCACTGGAAGAATACCCACTGGAACCTATACATCGCATATTGGAGCAAACAATGTACATTCTTTATCGATCCGGCAACGAAGCACCTCTCTTTTGCTTAGGAATCAATGTGGAACAAGCTGGATTCCATCCTCCATAATCTGATTGCTATCAGGGAGACCATCTACATGTCACAATCCACTTTACAGGACCTACCGATACAACTGAACTCGCCAGACTGCGAACTGTTTGTCATTCAACACATACTGGACTATGGAAGCAACTCTCCAGTCTTCTTCGCTCCAGTCTTGCCTCAACTAAGAAACGATATCAACAAAACGATATCAAATCTCATCCTCATACGGAAAAAATATCGACGGAGCATCATGCCATCAACGAATCCAACATCTACTCCAAGTTTAAAAGAAATTATTGATCATTATTCCAAACCGGCACCGTCTCAACTACCAGCAAACTTCAATCCAAACCTGCCAAGACACGAGGAAAATTCAAACCTAAAAGACATTATCCTCGCAGAGATCGAATATACATTCGAATATACTAGAAAAAAATTGACCCACAGCACATCTTCCTCCAGTCACTATTCAAAAGAGTACTGCAAACCAAATCAATACCGAATCAATGGAAGGAGTGCAACACAAATCTCCTCATTAAGCCAGAGAAACAATCGACATACCATATCATCACATCATGGAGACCAATTGCTCTTACGGACACGTCTTATCGGATTTTTACCACCATACTAAACCTACGTCTTCTCAAATGGATCGATGCCGGTAACTTACTATCTACGAATCAAAAAGCGTTGTTCGCATCGAATGGTTGTGCCGAGTACAATGCCTATCTCTTCTAGCTATAAGAATATATGGCACAACACAACAAAGACATACATATATACTGGATCGATTTCAAGGAAGCTTTTCCAAGCCTGCCGCACGACGTTATATGGTACACCCTCAACAAAATGGGTTGTAATACACATTACATCAAGAGGATCCAAGCCATATATAAAGAATGTAATTCGACCTACACTTGCGGAATCTTGAAAACATCACCGATTCCAATTTATCGAGGAGTCAAACAAGGTTGTCCCTTGTCAATGACTCTTCTGCCCATCAATAGACGTCTTACTACGATCATCTGCTAGCCTACCTGAACCACTGACCGTCTGTGATAATCAATTTTCGACATTGGCCTACTCTGATGACATCGTAATCATCGCAAACTCTGGTGAAAACCTAGAAAATAGAATCAATAACCTAGCTCACCAAGCCAATGACATTCAGCTTACGATCAACACGGCAAAATGCGGATACTTTTCAAAGAACTTCAGGAACCGTATGGACTTGACAATCTTCGACCAGTCAATACCAATTGTGAACTAGGACAATAAATATAAATATCTCGGAGTACCTTTTGGACTACTAAAACGAACACCTGTGGACCACTTACTGGAATCAATTATCACCAACTTCGAAGCGATTGCAGACTCCAGACTACATTCTTTGCAGAAGTTCCAGGTTTACAACATCTTCCTTCACTCGAGATTGCCATTCCACCTCCGAATTCAACAGGTCCAAAACCATAAATTTGGATTTACAAAAATTAATTACAGACCAACACGGCCAACTAGTTCAATCATTCAACAAGAAAATTCGCCAAATCTCAAGGAAAATTCTAAATATGAACGGCTCAAAATCCAGCAACAACAATTTTCTATACACTCCAAAAAAACTCGGCGCAATCGGACTTACCACGTCTCTAATAGAATACTGCGTCCAAAGCATAGTCGGAGCCTTCAGATACCTCACGAGTCCGGATCATGACTTCAGAACTTTCATCGCAAATCATATCACAAATGCCGTCAAACACCTAGTGACCGACTCATATGACTTACTAACTGCTCTACTCTGGATATTGGACAAACGGCCCACTGAGAAACCATCATCTGCAGCAACATGATGGACCAAACTACGGTTCGCTGCCAGGAAACTCAGGAAAATCAAAATTGAAGTTGAGTTCTATAATCATCATACCGATGTCTTTCTCAAATTAACCGTAGACAACGACAAGACGTATCATTCCAATTTTGATAATCGTGGAAAATTATCGGACATATTGCATGACTCCATTGCTATAAATTTCTATAACGAATGGGCAAAAATGAATAAACAAGGAAGACTTGTCCACTGCTTCTTGGCCAGCCATCTATCGCAGAAACCTCTCAAAAATTTCCACCTATCACCGGAAGTTTGTATCTTTGCATTCCAGGCCAGAAACAATCTTCTCTTACTCAATTACAGCCCATATTTCATCAAAATGGGGAAATCAACACTATGCCGAAGATGCCAAGCGGAGCAGGAAACTGACGCTCAAATCTTCATTCATTGTCCAGCAGTCCCTGGTCTGGCATCAAAATGACACTTAGTTATTCTATATCATCTCGGCAAGTATCTACAGTCACTCGGACTGGACACGGATATCGACACAAGCCCACCGGAAAGTATTACTAAACTACGTCCGGATCTGATTATCAGAAACAAAGAAAAAAGGCAAGTGTACATCATCGACCTTAAGATCCCTTTCGATATTAGTGAAAACTTCGAAAAACATCGAATATTGAACTACGAAAAGTACTGATCAATTGCTTCGGCCTTTAACCAACTGAACTCATCCACCACAATCTGATAGATATCTATCGAACGAAACAAGAGAAAATCCGTAACAAGAATCTCAAAGAAGAATAATTCATCCAAAGAATGCTATTGTACATATTGTGTATTGATGTGAGGACATGTGCCACCGCATCGCTAAGAAAACTATGTTTATGCTTAATAAATTTTAGTATTTTTTTTCAATTGCAATAAATCAAGCAAAACAAGATAAGAAAGCAGATGCGGGTCTAGTTTAAATCAACTAGAAACTGATAAAGTATAACAAGAATTAGCGCAGTTGATTACTGGCACTGAATATCAGTGAATATTTAAAAAGCTGTTGGAATTTATAAAATTTAATCGAAAAAGCAGCTTTAAATTGTAAACCACAAAATTTGAATTGTAAAACAAAATTTCTATCTTTAGGATCTCTTTTAGACTTCAATAATATTATAGCAAGTACTCCAGGAATTGATTTATCAGAAAATAAAATAAATAACTCTGAGATTACATTAATAAATGTTGAATGTTTCATGGCAGATGGAAGTTATGTATCTGGTGAAAAAAGAAATATTATTTTTAATTTTCCGGTAAATTAAAGGAAAAACCGTTCCAGAATTTTTAGAAATGATGTAGAAGTAATTGGATGTTCAATCTGAAGGACACTGAAATACATACTTAGTCCTTAGATTTAATGCCATTTATTTGGGTAATCAAAATAAAAATGATCTCTAGCGATTTTAGAATTATTAGGTAATTACAACAGATTTTGTAATCGATTTATATTATTTGTATCTCGGAGGTTGTTATCGAGATTAAATATTATTTTTCTGGGATTTATTTTTTTCCTCAATACATTTATTGTTTTCTTTAAAAGAATATTATTTATTACTTCAGAATATTGTTTATTTTATTATGATCTCTTTACCAAAATTGAGATTATTATCATTTAATTCTGTGACACTAAAATCATTATTTTTATTCTAATGTTTAATGAAGATCATATTTATTGAAATTTTTCATCATTATTACTTATTCATGTTACGAGGTTTTAAATTTCAAAATTCTATCATTTATTATGCTCAAATTAAATTATTTATTGCTTATTTTAACCGTAACTCCACAAGCATTACATAAAAAATTAATTAATATTGTTTATTTTAAAAATTGCTACAATAAAAATGGCACACTAAAACAAATAACCAGACATTTAAATTTAATCATTTCTAATTTTCGTCAGAGATTTTGAATCGTTATTGACTGGATTTCGAAAAACTCTAACTTTTATATCAATATTTTATATTTATATTAATATTTATAATTATAATGTTGATAATGTTTGTTTTGTTAATTTCTTTTTAACTTAAAGATCCAAACTAAACTTATTATAAACTAAATATATTAGCGTTTTAGACTCTCTTTTTGGATTCAGTTATTATTTATGATTTGCTTCACCTGTAATGAAAGTAATAAGCTCAAGTCAAATCATGATAATTTATATCAATGAATATTTTTAAAAGATACCCTCTGAATGAACATTTTTACTTCGATAACAGAGGTAAAGGAGATAAAATAAGTAATAATAATTTAAGAAATACAAAACTTTTAAATTTAGAATTGTTCTTTTAAGGAGTAGTTTTAAAATAGTTTGTTTTCTTTAAAATTGGAATTTTTGGAGGAATTTCTTCAAAAATCAATTAATAAGATAAATTATTTAATAACGACAGAATAAAAGATTATAAAATGAACTATGTTATTAATATTTCACACAGATACAAGCTGGAAAGCTTTTATTTTATAATAAAAACTGATTCATTACCCCCAAAATAGGAAATATTGATGGAAAATAGGAACGAACGAAAATCACAATTATGTTAGCGGAAACCAGATCTTACGCACACGCAATTATTAAAAGAGAATCATAACAGTGACACAATATTTTTTCAGAACAATATTTTTATTACTGCGCAACTTAATACATCAGAAAAAAGTATTCTTGGTCTGCGATGTATTTTTTGAATTCAAATCCGCCATATATTTAGGCAGTAAATAAATTATTATCATTCTGAAATAATTGTTTACACTTTATTTGGAGTTACCACGGTAAGTCATTTATTATCTGAATAAACTAATTTTCCCATTAGATTAATCAAATCAACATATCGGTTCAGGGTTCAGCAGGGTTATATTTGTTTCTTGATCAGTTCTTATATGTATTGTTGTGCTTGTGACAAAAACAGGTAATGTACATAGGTAGGTCACAGAACACTACTCAGAAAGGTCTGTATACACAGATACGATAAGCACACATGCCAATAACTAATTCCAACCGCAAATACCAAGATAAGCCAATAGCGCAAGCGTTAGAAAAAACCTACTTATAAACTAGTGTGTAGACTGAATCATAGAGTAAATATATAAAGGTACAATACAACTGGTACACATAGGTGAAAAGTTCAATAAGAGTTGATTCTCGTGAGAAACAACGAGTCTTTCATGGTCGGTAATTTTTCTATTATTTAATGTGATTATTTTAATGATAAATATTTTATGGTCGTTATTTCAGTTTCTTTTTTATAGTTCAGATGACAACCCTAGTGTGAACTGATTATTGATAATGCATTGAAGATGTGATTTTGGAGTGGAAGTATTAAATATATTGATTTAAAAGTGTGACTCGTGTACATAATCAGATTTTGAGTATTTAGCTGCAGTAAATCTCTGACAGTATTGCAGGGGAGATTTTTAAATAACGCTAAATGTCAGAATTATAATAAGCTATGAAAATATTTTGCAGAAAATTAAATTGCTAAACAGTAGCGGTCAAGAAACACATCCAAATTATTAAAGTCAAAGCGGGATTAGCACACAGAAATTAAAAATGACAAAGATAATAGTCACGACAAAGTCTTTCTTAACTGATACAATATCTCTGAAGTATTAACTAACAACGAAATCTGAAAATTTTAATTTACATGGTTGGTGTACTCCAATTGATTGACATGGATTAATATTGATTAATTTTTGGCACATTCGCTTATTGAATCTGTGTTTATCGATTCTTTCAATACTGTGTTCATGATTTGCCTGACTATTTTGTCTATTTGAAAGAAATATTTAACATTAAGCTAATCTAAATATCTGTTTATATGCCTAATTAAGATTAGCAAAGAAAGCTCTCCGGAAAAGATTTAAAAGTTGATTTAAAATTTTTGATTTGTATGAATAAATCAATAAGTTACGAGGATCGTGTAAATGAGTTCTTAAATTGAATTGTAATAAATGAAGGTCGATTATTGGAGGCCTCATTGTATTCTCACATGTAGAGAATTATTAATTAATTATTATAGAGAAGAATTTAAATTTCAATTCGACGAACTGTGGAAGATCATCCGGATTCAGAAGACCAATGTTCCCGTATATGCCCGATATTTTTCTATAAAATCCAAAGTAAGACTCATACCAGTAAAATACTGATCTATAGTATATCGACATATTATAGAATTTTATCTCACAAAAACTTTATACAGTTATTAGGTCGGCTTCTCGAGATGAAGTCTGCAACCGTCTGTTTATTTCCAGAATTGTAAGGTCGTCGTTTAAGTGTAATTTTTTGCTGTATAAAATAGCAAATTTGTAACTTTTATATTTGATATAACTTTGTATAACAATAAAATTTACTGTATTTGATAGCTTGGTGATTTGATAAAATAGATAGTACAGCTGAAAATAGTTAAATTTGAGATTAAAGTAATAAATATAATATTCGGATCATTGCTGCCGATCGTACTATCATCAAATAGTATTGATCGCGAGGTGAAGATAGAAAGTCTTAAATTAAGGTTTCGTAAATTATACCTTGGGGTTTATCAGGACTAATCAAGACGGCATTGATCCATAGTATTAATTTATAAAATATTGAGATTGATAAGATATTTTAAAAGCAACCCCGGAACACATAATTGGGAGGCTTTTAACCATATTTTTATTCCTTCATTTACAAATATAATAATTTTCATAATATTGTTTTTGACAATTTTGATTACAAACAAATACATGAATGTGCAGCGATAAAACATGTAACGCATTCTCGATAATTTGAAATTTTATCGATCGCGTCAATGTCCTTACTAAAATATTTTATCATTTAAATTGTAATTGAATGAACACACACTGAGAAGAATATATTGGTGATTTGTACTGCTTTTTTGAGTCTCTGTACTGAATTTAACAGATAAGTCATGAGATTGGAGATTATTGATTTTTAGATTTTGTTAAAATTTCATGTTTATACATTGATAATTTTGTAAAAACTCAAAAAAATTTTATACGAAGCTTCTGGTGGTGCGATGACTGGATAAAGAGAGTGGGTTTCAAATATTCGCACAGTTTCGAAGTACGACCTGATTGGTCTGATAGCCATGGATTTATAGCACCAATTGAATGGAATGTTCCGACAGGAGATGAATTGTATGAAGCATTGATAGTGTCATCAAAATCAGTGAAATGAATTCAAATATTCAGCTCCAATCCATCTGAATGACAATAACACGATTTAAATATATTGCACTCTTAGTCATTGAGAATGTCTTTAATAGAGGTTATCTATACTTGAACGAATTTCCCAAAATAAAATTATTATTATTATTATTATTATTATTATTATTATTATTATTATTATTATTATTATTATTATTATTATTATTATTATAATTACCAATATTATCATGATAATCTTACGTAATTATTTTATAACCAATAACTATAGCAACAGGCCATATTTTTGATATAATTATTTTCCACATTTTTCAGAATTAAAAGTGGAAAACACATTTATATCATTTTTATGATCTCAATTTTATCATAAATTTATTTCCAATTCTTATACAACAAAACATGGATTTTGATATTTCTAAATGCTTTATAGTTTAATGCTTATTGGAATATTGATTAACTATAAAATATCGATATGCGAGACAATTTATAACAAAACAATAATTTAAAAAAAATATCTATTTATTTGTGAGAGCTTTTCAGTTTATTTTTTTATTGAAATTGTAGTAATCTGGTACTAGAAGTGATTAGAATTGATTATCATGCACTTAAATGGCAATACTTGTCGGATGCCAGTGATCGTGATGATAAGAACGACGATTTAAAATTTGTAAATAAATTATAAGAAATTCCAAAATGGACAAAAATCGATATTACAATGAATGATCCGATCAATATTAGTTGAATTGTAGAATTTTTAAATCTGTATTAATATTGATTGGAAATTGATTTTCTATTCACAAGCTTAATATTAAAGATTGTGAGGAGAAAATAAAATGATTTATTTGAGAATTTGAAAAAAATAATAATGGGAATGATAATGAGAAACATGGGATATTGATTTTAATATCTTACAATTTTCTTCGTGTTACGAGATCGCTTCCATTCCTATATATCAGACAAGGAGAGTATTTATCATTTGAAATAGAGATTTTCAATTTCCAAGTCATCTATGTGAGTGGAGCAATTTTGTCAAAGATTTTTAAAATAACTCAATTTATTGATTGATTATTTTAATTAATTCATTATTTTGTTTAAATTAGATCGTTTAAATCAATTAAAACAAAATGATATCGACAATGTTGAATATAAGGAAAGAAAATCGTTTAATGAGAGATATTAAATATATTAAAGAGATTCAAATTCCTAAAATACATTTGCAATTCTATCCAGAAAATATGCTCACATGGTATTATATTATCGAGGGATCAGAAGGAACACCTTTTGAAGGCGAATTCTATTTTGGTAGAATACAGCTACCGATTAATTATCCATTCAGTCCACCAAATATTGTCATGATAACTTCCAGTGGTCTTTTCGAAACATCAAAATCATTATGTTTTTCATACACCAATTTTCATCCAAAATCATGGAATGCTGTTTTGAGTCAATCACAAGTAGTGAGTTTCATAAATGATTTCAATGATCGAGGGGTCGGTTGTATCAATACTACAGAATCGGAAATGCAAAAACTAGTTCTGTGCAGTATATATTTCAATGTGAATAACACGAACGTCCAATCACTGTTTCCCGGAGTTGTAAAAATGATGAAAGAAGAAGAACAGAACAAGAACAGTAGCAATATTTTATTTAAATAAATATTTTTCCAATATTTCGTTTTCTTACATGATCGTCGGTATTTAAATGAGATGTTTGTGATATGCTTTGTGTTCACTCATTGTCAACAGCTGTTACCATTTATTTATCAGTTGTT
>JBBMOY010773313.1:0-11310 GCA_037951405.1 Platydemus manokwari | reverse complement strand
TACAATTCTTAATAATAATAATAATAATAATAATAATAATAATAATAATAATAATAATAATAATACCAATAATAATAGTAATAATAATAATAATAATAATAATAATAATAATAATAATAATGCATGTTCCACCTAATTCCATGATTTGTAACATTTGTTGACATTAGAGATTCGGTGTGACTGTATGGAGAAATTTTCAGTTCGATAAGTTTGATTTAGAAAAAGTCGATTCAGACTCATAGTTGTGTAATAAATTCGATAAATCGGATCATTTTAAGAAAACAGCTCATTTCTAATGATGAATTTTCCTGTATGATGTAATTTTATAATTTTAATTTTAGATCAATATTGTTATGAATTGATAATTCTTCGGAAATATTCTCTCGAATTTGATGAAGAATTTTAAACGGTTAACGTACCGTGTTGATAACCAAAGTTTGGAATGGGTCTTGATAAAAATAAAATAAAAAATTATTGATCCGACATCACCTATTATCAATTAAATATAAAGAATGTCTAATATTAATTTTATATTTATATTGTAATTTTTTCGACTTTTCTATGAGATTCTTTCTAAGTATTTAAATAAAAAAGTAAAATGTATTCAGTAATTTTAATTAAATAAACTTTATGGTTTTTAGAAATTTTATTTTACGACTACTTTTGCTTAAATAATAAATTAGAATCTAAAAAATATCAATTATCGATTTATTTAATCATCGATTAATTTAATTTATTATTAAAAGTTTTAAACTCATTTCAAAATATTTCTTTTAATTTTACTACTGATGTAAATATTGTCAGTAGTAGCTTATTGTTGATAATATCGACAATGTAAGGGTTTGGAGAAGCATAAAATAAGAAACTCTCTTATTACCGAAAGAAAAAATTCACCTCCAAAAATCGAAAATGTAAAAAGAGGTCAATTATTTTATTTTAAAATACCAAAATAAGTAAGACTTTGAAATATTGAAAACGACTGAAGATTATGTAATCTATTATATGTTGTTTGTATAGATTATGGTTTGATTATACATGGTGTCTAAAATGTTTTGTCCGATTTTATAAGATAAACCAATGTAAGTTTTCAATAAATTTTATTGTATGGTGAATGAGAATTACGAGCACAATCATAACTATGAATGAACCAAAGGTGCAACAATGATCAACGCGAAAGAAACAAGAACGCAACAATGATAAATACTAAAAGAATGGTTCATATTGTTCCCCGTTGTGTTCGATACAAGAAACCAATCGTGATGCAACACTGCGACAAACCTTCCATATCGATTGTGGCATTTTTTCTGTTATAACTCGGTGAATGTCAGGAATTATTAGCGGTTTCTCTCTGTGCACCATGTCTTTAAAAACACCCCATACAACGAAGTCTATCGGAGATAAATCGGATGAACGTGCTGACCATTCAATCAGAGACCCATCTTGTTAGAAGTGAATGTCATTTTGTTACTGTACTTGAGGAAAGATGTGAGTTTGAAGCATGTTGAAGTACCATTCGCCACTTGGGGACGCGTCGAAGATGAATGGATTAATAATTCCATTGCTCAACGTCGCAGCCCAAACAGTTATACCTGACACATTAACTTCTTTCTGCAAAACTACATGCAGATTTTCATGGTTCCAACACGTGCAGTTATGACCATTGATGTGGACATACAGTTTCAAGAAAGCTTCATCTAACCTCCAGATCCTAGCGCATCAAGTCGAGGAACATCTACGTAAACTCAATTCTATGATCAGCATCTCCATCATGCAGAGCATTGAACAGAAGAGAAATATAGGAACTTATGGGCATTCTGGTGACTGATTTCGAGTTCATGGGATGTGACAAACAGTTTTTTTCGGACTTTTGATTAAATTAGCAAGTAATTGTACTCCTTTTTCATCAGATGTTACTACGGTGGGGCGTCCAAATCTGGGTGCATTGTTATTTCTTATTATTATTATTTCGAACTTGATAATGAGTGACTTGATGTTCCTGCTTTGAACAGAATGAATGCTAAATTCTTCTTCTCTAAGTCAACGGCTGGCCTCAGTTGCTAGTATCAAACAGCAGTGATTCTTTGATTTTGACTGAGTCTAAAGGCCATATTTTTGGACGAAATACTTAAATGACTTTAACACAAACTTGACAGACAGGCGCCAGGCAGATGGTGGGTGATGTTTAGCACGTATTGAGCAATCACGTCAGTCGGTGGTTTCTACGATTAAATTATCCTCGTATTTCTCATTCATCATACAATAAAATTTATTGAAATCTTATAAAATCTTATCTTATCAGAAGAAAAATTTGAACCATTCCGTTAGTATTTATCATCGTTGCATCTTTGGTTCATTTATAGTTATCACTGTGCTCGTAGTTCCCATTCACCATACAATAAAATTTATTGGTTTATCTTATAAAATCGGGCTAAACTTTTTGAACACCCTTTATTTTTAAATAGTCTATTGATTAGTACAGATATAAAGTGATTATGGTAAAGATTGAATATTTTTGATGCAAAAGTGAAGGAATGTGCAATAATTAGTTATAAATACGAGCGAAAAATCGGAAAAAATATTAAAATATTAACAAATAAATCACTAAAACTTTTGATGAATAATTTAAATTTATTGATTTTTATTAAAATAAAACGATTATTGATAACTTTCACAGAACAAATAATTCAATAAAATTCAATATTATTATTGGTAAGAGTCAGAATCGTAGTCAGCAATTTCACTAACCGATTTGGCAGACCTGGTTGATATAATATATGCGATATTGATATTCATTGTTTTTATTCATTTAATTGTTTTAATGATCAATTTGGTTTGATCTTTTAAGCTGGATTACTTAAGAAATGTGTCAATATTAATTAAATATTCAAAAATCAACACAGAAAAATGATATATTGGTTTAAACTTCAAAGTGAGTTTGTTGTTTAAACTGGTTTGTGTTAATTTTATATTTTAATTTTCTATTTCTGTGTTTACAAACCATTCAACCTTGACAAAATGAAAGAGATTTATTAAAATGTTAGATATAGTCCAATATCAACACGTCAAGAGTTCAAGCAACTGATCACAAATCAATTACGTCAATATTTATGACAATTGGAGGCATGATTAATAATTTGAAAGAAGATTATAAGGTTATAAATAAATATAAATGTCGAAAACTTTGTAGTGATGTTGAAATTTTTCAATAACAATAATTATAACAATGATTTCGGAATTAGAAGTAGATTCAAATTTATCAGAAAACAAAACATTAGGTGAGACGTTTTATTTATATTAATAAATTTGATAAAACATTTAATTTATGAATATTTAAATATGTACATTATTAAGTATTTAGTTCCGTATTATATAAACAACATTACAATTGTTATAAATTTTAAATTTATTATAATATTAATCATATTTTATTTTATTAAACTATGACTTAATTAAATACTAATTTTTATTAAAATTTTGATTAATAGTGCAATTTTTCTTAATAAAAATGAACTTATAGGTACACTCAGCTTTAGACAAGAGTCAGTGATATTACAGTCTTTCATTATTGATCGAGATCTGTACATTAGCCTTTGCAACTTTAATGTAGTTTATCCCCATATAATAGTAAGGATTCTGAGTTTGGAATATTTTACAGTTAGTCACATTTTGATTCGATTCCAAGTTTGGGATTCAGATTCAATTCGTATGCTTTCAGTAATTGCCTGTTAAGTTTATTTTTTACTTAGAATTTCTGAAAGTTAGGTTTCCCAATAAAATAGCCCCTTAGTCATTACTGCACAAATATATTTTAAAAAAATTTACAAATTGTCAATTATAATTTTTAAATAATTTATAAAATCGTCCAAGTTTAATTTTTTTATTATAAATCTATTTAGTTAATTACAGACATGTTTAATAATATCATTGTTTATTTATATAAAATAATCGTAAAACTTCAAAGTATCTCTCAATTTCCTCCTAATATTAAAAAAGAGTCCCCGCTAGTTTTCAAAATATTATAATTCGATTTACTGTGATAATTTTTTATATGGTTACATTTTAGAAGATCTTTGAAGCTCTAGTGTATTTAATATTTGATTTCAAACTGAAATTCATTTTAAGAACTTAAATTTTAAAAAACTCAAAATATTTTTAAAGAATATAATTATAAATTAACTATAAAGAATTTTGCAACTCATAGAATTTAATATTAGGACCCCTTTTTTAATTTTAACCCATTTTTATTGAAAGTGAAATAATCGTTTTGGTCAGTTTTGTAAAAAACTTTTTATTTAATCAAATAGTGATTTAGGTAAGTATCGATTTATATCAGTATTTATTTTTATTGCTAAATATTTACAATCTCTCAATATCAACAAAACTTTTAAAATTTAAAGCTTATTAGACCTGTTTACGTTAGTTTATTTTTCTAATTAATATATTTTTGAAATGATGTTTTAAAGCAAAAAATTAAAATTGTCACAACACAGAAATGTCATTTGTTATGGTACTCATGTAGTTAGCAGGTTAGTGATTAACCCAATTTACACTTTACCAGATTATTTCTGATATGAAATCGGAAGTTAATAAAATCAATTAAAAAATCCGTTAGCTCTTCATGTTCTCAAATTTATATCTTATCACAAATGTCCTTTGTGATTGATTGTATTTGAATTTCATTTCACCAAATAATAATAATAATTAGTACTTTAATAAAAATAAATTTCAATTATCATAACTAATTCGTATCGATAAATATATAAATAGTTTGAATAACTTAAACAACAATTTCGATAGCAATATTGCGAATCGTTGAAAATGACATTTAATAGGTATGGTTATTTTAAAAATTTCTACTGTTTATCTAAATAATGGTTTAAAATTTATAAAAATATGTTTATGTATGTTCAATGCCAATCATAATCAAGTTAATATAAGTATAATTAAAATATTGTTGGCATTTAAAAATGTTACCTCTAAATCTTGGGATTAGATTTCTATATTTACATATCTTTTTTAATTATATACTTAATATTAAATTTTTTTTGTTTATTTTTTCTAATATTTCAATTTCCTTAGATAATTTAATACTTTGTAACACTTTATACTTGGGAATGTATTCCACGTGATCTGGCATCAAATTAATCCCTGTAAGAATGGTATAAGTTCAATTGTGAAACCATGGATACCTTATAAACCTAGTGGAAATGACACAAATATAAATTTACTTATTAAATCAGATAGATTTAGTTTTTATTTAAACATATTCAATATGATTTGCGTTATACATATTTTGAAGGTTTTTAACTCAGACTCAGTAAAAAATGAGATTTATATTTTTTAATATTTTTCTAGATAACCTGGGGTGATTAATTATCAATAATATGTCGCTTTATGATAATATTTAGAAACCCTATTTTATTTTTAAACAAATGAACTTCCTGCGGTGATATTTTATTGATAAATACAGATTTGTTAACACATGTTGCCGAATAAGCTTTCATGAAATAATTTTTCTACATTTCATATAATGCAGGTCAGGAAGCTGCGCATTGTAAGAGCTTAATAATAATTATAAATAAAGTTAATAATTTTAAAATATTAAATAATAAACTCCTTTAAAAGGAAGACAACAAAATGTCGACTGAATTTCAACTAAAGGCAATGTTAAAATTACACTAAAAATAGGAAGTACAGTAAAGTTTATTTCGGTTCGACATTGGTGCACCACGACGAATATTCTAAGTACGACTGTTAACGTCGGAACAGAAGGATTAATCGAACAGAATAATTTTTTATTATCTCTATATTTTATCGCTAATGTATTAATAAAGCTTATTTGATTTTATTCTTATTGATTTATTTTTGAAATTCAAAAGGAATCATTTTTTTAGAATCATATAAAATTGAATTATAATCTAATTCAGTATTACATTAAATAGAATTTATGAATCGAATAAAATCATGATTTAAACTGCAAAGAAACACTTATAGAAGGAACATACACATGCATTATCCAAAGAAGAGAAAATATCCAATAATGTATCTTCAAATTGTCCATAACTGGCTGGCTTTCCATTATTTATTTCGTGTATATCAACAATCATATTAGTCGATCACTGGAAGTGCTGAGAGATGAAAATTTAGGAATCAAAGATTTTGAAAACAGTATAAGTGATTCAAATAAATAGGAAACCATATGTAACTCGATACGGTGCATAGACATAAAAAGACTATTCTCAATTTCGTTTTTCTGATACTGAACCCACTCTTTATCTGACTTTTGTTTGTTTTATTTTTATAATAGTGACTTGGATTCTGACGTTTTATTATTTCGATCTGTGATAAATCATATTTTATTTCATTCTAAATGTAATTTGATAATAATAATAATAATTTCACTTGTCTATGATTAACGAGTCTCTTTTTTAGAAGAGAATGTTTCATCAAGTCAAGAGAGTCACCATGGTGAATTTTTTGTTTTTTCATATTAATCATTGTTAACAAAACTAAAGGTTTAGATACTTTGAATTTGGATAATGAGAGGAAAACATTTTTAGAAAAGTGGGAGAAACCATCAAAGGTGAGAATGAATTTTAGTTTTCTATAATAGATAAATATATGATTTTGTTTTAATATTAAATATCGATTTAAATTTGTTTGGTATGGATTTTTCTACTTTCATTGAAATTAATTCTCGTTTTATATGCCTTACTACTTTGAAAGCATTATCACAGTTATATTTACTATGTTCTTTATACGCAACTCGTAACTTTCTAATATAGCTCTCAAAATTTATTTTAAATCAATAGTTATAATCCACAAAAATTATAATTATAAAATAACCGTTCGTATAAATTCAATAAGATCGTCAACATACAAAACTCAAAAATCATAAATTATTCAGAAAAACAGAAGTTCTAAAATAACTAAACTGACCAATCACAATCGGATCGGCAACCAGAAAATAAAAGAGGACACAAATTTCCGACAAAAAATTGCCCTCGATATTTAACTCATTTAAGAGACTTATCGTGTAATGTGTTGAACTGCTCTATGGCATCTTTGGTTTCCATTCATTAAAACCGTCAGAAAACCAGAATATTTCCCGATTTTCTTCTATATGTCATGTCACTAGTGTATCTCGATTTCTTGTACCCGTTGTGTGCTAACTGAAGATAGAATTTTTTTACGGGTTGATATTTTGGATTCCCTACTGTTACGCGACCCCTTAAGAGTTGTTCCATGTTTCGGTTTCTGTCACATACTCCTCACAAGTTACGCAACGAGGTTGATTTTTTGCAGATTATGCAACTTAGTTAGTTACTGATTCACATCTCTCTGATGAAGTCTAAACAAAACACAGTCTTTTATTATCTTTTTATTGATATTCTAGTTACAGAACATCAGTCTTATGCAGCTTATACCAGAAAATAATATAAATTCATTTGAAACGAAATATGCTGTTGCTAATATATATTGTTAGTTGATAGAAACTTTTAATCACAAAATGATTTCATTTATAAATACCGCTACATCTTATTAACAAAAACAATTTCAATTATCTGCTAAATATCAAATCATAAATTAGTGGTGGAAAGCAAAATCATTTATCAATCGCGATCCATATTTTCTCTAGTTTGTGCAATTTTATTAATGTTAATCGGAAAAATGGTATGGCTGGAAAATTAATTGGTTTTCTGTAAATAGCGACCATGTCACGCAGAGACGAAAACCATGGATTTGAATTTCATATATAGGAGGTGAATTATTATTTGGCTGAAAATACAAACCACCCATCATAAATTTCCATGATATAATTTCCTTTCTTTTTATTAATAAGTATAGGATGATATGTAGTGGTTTTTAGGACACTTTGTATGATGAATTTTCCCATTATAATTTCAGTAGATTTGGGAATAATTAGTGAAGCAATAATCCACATTAAATCACCAATGGTATGCAATTAAACGTCCTTGGTTTGTATATTATGGCGGTTTAATAGAGCTGGTAAACTAAAGACACTCTAAAAACTAGGAAATATCACAAAATTTATAGATATATAGACAAAATTATGTCAATAGTAATAAAAAAATCACTTATAAAATTAACTTTTTAATAAAGTGTGATGTGCCGCTTCTCATTGATCTTATTATATCACTAACTTGTATGTAAGCCTATTATTTTTGTAAA
This sequence comes from Platydemus manokwari, assembly GCA_037951405.1. NCBI lineage: Eukaryota > Metazoa > Platyhelminthes > Tricladida > Geoplanidae > Platydemus > Platydemus manokwari. The sequence goes on along the minus strand of JBBMOY010773313.1, from coordinate 3,117 downwards.
ATTTTCATGTTAAGAAACCGTAAAATCTAATTTAACAACAGATAAGGAAATCCCAATATTCAAATAACCCCTGGATTGTCGTATCTCACCCAAATTTCCAAAATAAACAAATTCCTTTTGATCAATATTTGAAAAAAGTATGGGATAAAATCTGGAAAAATTTTATGCATGATGTAAAATACAGGATACAGAATTTGCATTTTAATCCCATAATTGACATTTTTTCGAAAATTTTCCCATACTTATATCTGGTTCACATCAACAAATTTTAATGAAATATTATTTTGAAACTCGACATGGAAAAGTGTAATTTCCATGCAGAACTAATTAATATTTGTTTTCATCATTATTTAATATGAAATCAAAATTATTTTAATGTTTTTGTACTGTTAATATTGCTTTTGTTGATTTGTTCTACTGTTGACTGCTAAAATTGTTAATGATTTGACAGTACCGAAATTTCGTTTTGTTGAATTTACGATAAATTATCACAGTGGAATTTTAAATAAAGACTACAAACTTCATAGAAATTAATAGAAGTTTCTTTCTTAAAAGGACATTTCTTAAAACCTGTGCTCAACACCCATCATTCAAATGAAAAATCAATTTTTAGGTAGATCCAAACCTGATCCTAAAGAAAAATTTCTAATTCTAGTTTCTATAGCATGAGTCGTGATATATATTCGCATATAAAACTTTAAATTTTTATATTCCATAATTTCAGTTTTGTTTTAAATATTAGGATAATTTTACCAGAAACTACCAGGCAATCAGAATTGATAATTAGCTATTATAAATAGTTATTATTTTACCCATAACTTACATACACATATTAAGAATCGTTAATAACCACAATAACACTTCAAAATCTTACCTTTTAAAACAAATTATAAAATATTTGGCTAAAGTTCCTAAAATGAAATTTTAAATTTGTTGAGTGTATTGCAAAATTCTATATAGTTTTTTTAATTGTATTCTTTAAGAACATTTTGAATTTTTTATTTAAGTTCTTAAGAAGAATTTTAGTTGCTTGAAATCAAATGTTAAATATATTAGAGCTTAAAAATCTCCTAAAATTTGATTATTTGAAAAAATGAAAAAGTAGGTCGAACTGCAATTTATTACAAATTAGCGAGGATCCCTTTTTTTAACATTAGAAGCAAATTAAGAGATATTCTCAATTTTTACAATTATTTTATAAAAATAACCAATGATATTATTAAACATGTCCGTAATTAACTAACTCAATTTATAATTATAAAAATTTAAATATAAACACTCAAATAATCATAAAGAAGTGTTGTGATTAGAATAAGAACTTGTTCTAAAACTATGTGTTGTCACTATTAGACATTCGAAAAAATGACATTTACTGAATTATACGAATAAATCAAATATCGCAATTATATATAACATTAAGTTAGAAAAATTCAACATTACGAAAGTAGGTCAAAGGACCCTTTTTTAACTTAAGCCGAATATTATATATAAGAATTCAAAAATTCACCAGTTATATTCATAAGACTTATTTGTTTAAATAAAACAGTTATTGAATACTTTATTTAATTTTTCAGAAGTTTAAGTATTTAAAAAATCAATACTTGCCCTAGGTTGTCATTTTAATCAATTTTATGTTCTTTTTTGACTCACCAATGAGTTTTTAACCGGAATTCTTTAAATTGAAAATTTAGGAATTTAAACAAAAATGCACTATCTGTTTGTACAGACTCAATGGTTTTCTGTCATAAAATTTCTTACTTCGTTGTGATTGTAAATAAATTGAAAAAACTCTTATTGAAATATTATCGTTATAATTATGTAATAATAGTAATAGTAATTATTATAATTATAAAAATAATTTTTTAATCACTTCAATACATTTAATTTCCAATCCATAATTATCAATAAATAATTCGCACTTCACTGCTGTCATAATTTCGCAACATCGCGGCACATTGATTGATGATAAAACCATTTCATAATTTTGTCATTAAACAAGCCCAGTACCGATTATCCGCATTTGGCCACTCAAACATTTTCATTAATAACATTTATTTACATAATGATATTATCTTTCTATCAAACCTCAAATTAATTAATTTTGGTATGGTAATACATTTTCTCTAAGCCTTCATACTTAACGTCTTCAAAATATACTCCGAAATCAAATGTGGCACACTTTTTATAAATAACTATTTCCTAACGTAGAGAACCAATAAAATATTAAAATTTTATTGTAACCATGGTTATCCAAATTTGCTGATCAAACCAAAATCAATCGAAACAGCTCATACCATTGATGTCTATTCAGCAAACTATGAATCCACTTCTCGATAATTCACTAATTGATGGAGTCAAATTGACCATTTTGTTATGATTACTTGGTGTGATTTCTATTTAGTTCTGAATCAATACCTCTCACAGCGATTATAAAATCAATCGCACAAGATGATCAATATGTTTGGAAAAAAATCCAGCTAAAACATATTCAAAAAGTCAACGAAATTTCCAATAAATACAAAACAAAAATATTCTCCATGTTTTATCCAATAAAACAAAATTATCGATCACTTGTTATCAGGATATTTTTTCAATCATAAAATAATTGTTTTGTCAAAAATGCTAAATAAAATTCAAAAATACGTTATAAACATGACTGCAACAGATGGAGAAAATACAGACTTATTGTTTTTCAAATTGAAAACTAATCCAAGTTGCCATGGTTATAAATTTTAGTATTTTGCTCTGAATTTTATAGGAAACTTGACTACTGTTTATATAAACTAACACAATAAAAATTTAAATTTTGACTTTGTTATTGAAATATATAATTTGATGATTGCCAGAGACGTCCTGTTATGAAACCGAAATGCAATTACAGCAGGTGCTCACAACCAAGCAGTAAGAGATGGTGATGTTGAGTGAAATGAATGATCGTTCCAATCAAACAGTGAGTGAATTTCATATTAGTATATTCGAGATCCTATTCGATATTTATTGTTAGAAAAGATTATGAAACCTGTATATTATTGGACGACTAGTTGACATAGGCAAAAGACATAATCGTGAACTTTGACACTGCAGTCGAAACTTTTCTTAGGTGAGATTCCGTTAATC
>JBBMOY010772202.1:0-11310 GCA_037951405.1 Platydemus manokwari | reverse complement strand
ATAAGAGTTAGAAGTATTTCTGAATTAAAGAGATGTATAAATAGTAATATTTTGAGAATGATTTGAGAATCTAATATAAATTTTAGAACATTACATACTTATTCTCATTTTAATAAAAATAATTAGCGAGTCACATTTTATAACAGCTGATCATTGATCTTATAATATAAGATACTATATGTTCATATTACAAATCAAATTATATTGGAAAAAAATATAAAAAAAGATTAAAAAGAATAAATAAAAATATGAAATTATTGAAAAATGCACGAAGTTTCTATTAACAGCTTAAACACAAATAAAATAATAGTCGAATTAAGAAACATGAAGAAAAAAAGTAATTCTCGGAAATATTGATAAATCAAGGTATTTCACATATTGCTAAGCCTTGGTTTTAACCCGTTAATCAAAATCAAAGTTAAACTTTATAGGTGATGCAAATACAACAATTGGCATTAGAAGAATAAAAAAACTTAAAACCTATTGAAAATAAACAAGAAAATATAAATAAAGCTATTGAATCTAGAGATATTGAATAGTTCAAGTATACTTTAGAAATTGAGTTAATCCCGGACATATTGAACAAGAAATATTTACCTCACAATTATTGGTGAATTCTATTACACCAACATTAGAAATAAAAAAAGTAAATAGCATGAGTTTTCAAATTTGGAAAATTTATAATATAAAATTTTTGATTTCAAAATCAGTAGGTAAAAATTATTTAGAATTTGGAGGCGATAGATCTAAATTTGAAATTACTGATAACTTATTAAATTTTATTTTAAGAAATAAATATGAATTCAAACAAACTAGTTTTATTTTAAACTTATTTTAAACCGTAAGAAAAAATAAATGTAACAAAATTTTAATAATTCTATATATATTAAAGATTTAAAAAATTTGTTAAAGGAAATAAATGAAGAAAAGTAATTTAAATTAAGAAAATAAAACATAAGTCAGGAGCAGGTTTACAAATTCCAATCGAATTGTCTTATGAATTAAGAAAATAATTAGCAGCTACAAAAGGTGGACAAAATAATGTATATAATTCAACAATATTGTAATAAAATTAAGTAAATTAGTATATAAATAAAGAAAAAATAGAATAATTAAGACGTATTTCTCCAAAGGAATATGTAAAGGCAATTTCTGAAATATAGCCAGATTGAGCCAAAATGATCCACGACTAAAATTTTTCTATAAAAATGGGTGGAGATAGCACCGTTCAGCTTTTAACAAAGCTAGTAAAAAAATATTTATAAATTTAAACATGAGATTAAAAAGATGATTTATATATTATCGATCACTCATCACCAATAGAAACAAATTTAAATAATTCTGGTCTTATAATTTTTGAATCTCAAAGAACAAGTAATAATGAAGATATTTGTCATAGTTTTTAAGGTACAATATTAAGATTGAAATATCAGAAACAATTAAAAATGCTGCTGGTATTGATTAGGAAGTTAAAGATTTTTTAATTTATTAAATTCTATCAGATTAACATTAACAACTTGTGGAATTGATATTTTTTGTAAATGTTGGTGTAATATTTGCCATGCTAAATTTTTTATTGATAAATAAATCAAATGAAGAAATCAGAGGACTAATTGATTGGAATTCTCACTTAGCAGCTCATATAAATGAAAATTAAACCGAGATTTATAATAATTGGATTTCAATATTATGATATTAATTTTATAAAAAAAAGTTCAAAATTTATTCAAAATATTGGAGAAGATAAAATACAATCAACAAAAGTAAAATCAAATAATTCGATTTATTCAACCAAGAAAATACAATTTGATATTTCATCTAATAATCAGTTTGAGCCTTATTTAGATTATATAAAATTAAGTAAACTATTTGAAGCTAAATCTTTGTTAAATGCTTTAGATTTTCATATATTTCATATTTAAATAGATGTAATTTATCCAAGATGATACAGTGATTTTAAATGGATGTAATGAAACTGTTGAAATCGATAAGGAGATCTTATATACCCCTCAACTATTTAATTGATCAATTACTATTAGAATTTATAATAATCTTGAATTAATGTTTCTATTATGTTTAAATAAATTTTGTTCGAATTTGTTTAACTTTACTTTTTCATAATACGAATTTTTCAAAAATATTGTATTCTTTATGATAATAATCATACATTTTTAGCACAATTCTGTTTGTTCATTTTATGATCGCATCTAAAATAATCGAATTGAAAGTGTTAATTAAAATAGAAAATGTCGGATATTCTATCAATTTTATTTTGGTTATTATTTTGCTTTAATTTATTTATTTTCCCTTCCAAGATCAAGTTCTTTATTACATTTTTAAACTTGAAATTTTATATAATTGTTATTTAATTTTAGTTTTATGATTAGGTTTGAAGAAAATTAATATAATGCAAATAAATTAATGAGATAACATATATGTATGCTGCATTTGAGAACATTATGTGCAGATGTGAATTATCGAGACATTCACAGAAACAAGATTTTAATTTGATAAATTCAGATTTTTAATATGTAGATTTAATTTTTAGAAGCATGACTTAAACACTGAATAGAGATTTTCGTCCAACTTAAGCTTCAATGTTATCTATGGTAAATATCTCTATCTAATTGTTAGAAGACTGATAAATTCCCAAACTATCAGATGTACAATTTTGTTTATGCGAAATTTCATATCTGATAATTCCTTCTAGGTTAGCACAATTGCGATTTCCTACCAGGAAAAAAAGCAGTCGGTGTTTTTCGAGTATTCCTATGAAGCATGTGTGAAGCCATTGACAACCGTGATTCTGTTTTGGTGACAATTAATTGGCCAAATTTCATCACATCTATGGAGGTTGTGTTGGTATTGAGGCCAAACGCAATCACAAAACATGCTCACGACTTAGAGTTAAATCGGCTGTGGGATCGAATCCATCGGAACTCGAATTATGATGTGATGATTCGTTGTACTATTTAATACTGATGAGTAGAGAAAACTACAAAACCGGTATTCTATCTGTTGGGATTGTCAACACTTCAATCATTAAAGTTCTCACCGATCGGTCAAGGTCAATTTGACGAATATTGATCAAATAAAAATCAATTATGTCGTGTTTAATTTTCTTTTATAAATAACAAGTTTTGTTGATGAAAAAAATATTTTCAAGAGCCTTTTGAAGTTTTATGTTTATTAAAATGTTATTATTGTTGGATTGCTGAGGGGGATATTATTCCGTTTGTTATATATATATATATATGTATAAATAATTCTATTTTAGGATTTTTTTAATTTTATCTAATATACTTGAATTTTATTTTATTAGAAAGGTGTTTTTGATTATTTTAATTCTATTATTATACTCGTTTCTATTTTTAATATTATTAGTCATCGAAAATTTGAAACAAATGTTGTATATCATGGTCACTATTATTTGGTGTGGGATTCTGTACCATCAGCTTAATAAATATTGAATAAAAATTTAAAAACTAATTGCCAATTAGTTGAGTGTGCAAATAGGATTGTTTCTAATATTTTGACTGAAACTGATTATTGATAAATATTTGATTAATATTCATATAGAAAGCCAACATATTCATAATTTTTCAATAATATTAAAATAGTTTTCGTGCATAGATATAGTTATAGATTTCGCTAATTCAGCTATTGGTTTTGATATTAAATATTCTTTAAAACAATACCACCAATGGTATTATTCTGGGTTCGCTAATCGATAAGTCATTTAGCCATGTGCTTAAAAATTAGAGAAATGCTTATGAAAACAAAATAAAGAGACATTGACAAATAAAAATTCGGAAAATGTATTAATAAAAAGAAATTTTATCTCTTATTCCACAGTCACAGCCTTGGCAAGATTTCTGGGACAATCAATCTAAAGAATATTTTAAAAAAGATAAATTTTTTGTATGCAAATTTTACATCATATCCATTTAACTTGGCTAAATAATATGACAAAATTTGCAAGGGAATGGCTAGTAAAATGCCTTGTAAACAATCTACAGTTGTAGGTACGACAATAAAATGATCAACTTTTGGTAAATCAGTTATTGTTTCTTTCGTGGCTAAAAATATTGGCTTTCCCTGAATAAATATATTAAAATATTTGTTTTATTTTTAAGTGTTATTTCCAAGTTCTACATATAAAATTATTATTAATTACTTTTCTAGCAATAACCTCTGAAATAGCGTGCATTGATTTCTAGATAAAATAAAAAATGAATAATAGAGATAATTTTAACTGCTTACTTCAAATAATTTATCTTTATTAACGATCATTATTAACTTTATCTCACTATCGATCAATGCTAGTGGCCCATGCTTTAGTTCTCCACTCATTATGCCTTCAGAATGAATATATGCGAGTTCTTTAATTTTCTGGAAACAATTGATAAGCGTTAATTTGAGAATTTAATGAACATTTTACCAATGCCCCTTCTAAACATGTTGCATAATTGTAACCTCGTCCCATTATCAAAATATTTTTCTCTTTCATTAACGTTTCTGCTACCAATTTCACTGATTCTTCCGTTTCCAAGACTTCTCTTATCAATGCAGGCAAACCACAGAGACTTTTAATAATTTGTGTTCGTCTTTCTTTCATTGAAATTCTGTCTTCGGAGAGCACAAGGGCAATCATTACAAGAGCGACAAATTGACTGGTGTATGCCTAAATATATTTGTAAACTTGAATATTTAGTCATTTTAAATAGCAGTACTTTAGTACTGGCAACACCAATTTCTGGACCTGCATTGATGTGAACACCGCACTGAGTTTCTCGTGAAATGGTGCTACCTACAACGTTTGTTATACCAACAACAAGAGCTCCCCTTTTTTGACAATATCTCAATGCCATTAATGTATCGGCAGTCTCACCAGATTGACTAACGAAAAAACAAACATCATCTCTGAATATTGGTGTATTTCTATCCAGGAGATCACTTGCTAGTTCCACCATAACTGGGAGTTCTGTAAGTTCTTCCATTAATGATCTAGTCTGTAATAATAAATGGAAATATTGAATAATATCGACTATTGATCCATACGGCTAATGCACTATGGTAACTAGTTCCACAAGCAATGAATATCAAACGCCTACAACGTCTAATTGAGGTTAAATGTTCTGTTAAGCCTCCAAGAACGACTTCCATGGTTTCAAAATTGACTCGACCTCTCATGGTATTGAAAACCGATTCTGGTTGGTCATAAATTTCTTTTTTCATATAACAATCGAAGTTTCCTATGACAATATATTGATTATCGTTTTAAATACTCACAATTAAATAATCAAGAAGTAATCAATATTGGCCATTTAACAATTTTCAGAAATAACGAAATATCGGCTTGATTTGTTTTCAATTAAATGAAAAAATTTTATGTTCATAAAAATCAAATAATAAATCTCAAATTTTTTGTACCTTTCATAATTTGCTGCAATTCCATTCTCAATGTTACAACTTCTCTAAATTGCGAATCAGTTGCTCTTCGATTTAGTCGGTGCATTGCCAAACATCCATTTTGAATTGTTAAGATGTCATCGTCTTCTAGATAAATCACTTTATTGGTATGCTCAACAATGGCACTAGAAAAAAAACATTAATCTCATGAGAAAATATTGAAAAATTTTCTTTATTTAATCCCTTATCGCAAATCATACCTGGCGTCAGATGAGAAAAAATACTCCACTTGTTTATTTGGACCAACTGGATGCAATTCTGTAATAGAATCGATTCGTTTTTGTTGATTGTCACTGTCTGAAATGCAAATGAGATTTGAGAGAAATTGTCAAAATAAACAAATTCATTTACCATGTATAATAGGAATGCTATCACTTGTTAAACTGTGCGAACTTTTGATTCCCACCAACAACGGGCTGCCACGTCTATTAATAAATGAAAATTAATTAAAAAATTCATTATACTAATTCGGTTAGTATTGTTAATGATTCGCAGTCTTTCATTGATTATTGTTATATAAAAGCAAAATTTGGAACGTAATAAATCATTTAAAAAATCGAAGGCATTGACAAGTTGAAATATCTTTATACATAAACCCTTGATGAATCACAGGACGTACATAATCCAAAGTAAAAAAACATGTAAAGTGAAAGAGTTTCAAAAATATATGCCCGGTAGTCTGAGAAATATGGAATCTTTTGGAAACATTTCTTCTCAAAATTTATATATAAATAAAAAATAAATCTGGTAAAAACATTGGTAATATATGTAAATACCTGGTGACCACTATTTCTCCTGGAAAATGCTTACTCTTGCAGACCAATGCAAACGATCCTTCCTTAACAAAGAGCAGGTGAATTATGAAGTGATAAGTAATAAATCTTACCAATTCCGATGCAACCATTTCAAGTAAGTTTCTGAACGTAACGGATTGATCATTTCTCTTGTCATAGAATTCTTTCATGAGCTTTGGAATTACTTCAGTATCAGTCTCAGACTCAAAAGTAATCCCTTTTCTTATCTGAACAATTAGAAATTATCTTACTTTAATTAAAAATGGACGAAAACTCATTGTAATATTTATAGATAAATATAGTAGAAAGAAATGATTGATGCATTGTCTCTTACCAATACTTCCTTAATCTCCTTATAATTTGTAATGATACCGTTATGAGTGACTACAAATTCATTGTTTAAATCGGATCTTTGAGGATGACTATTAATTTCGCTTGGAACACCATGAGTAGCCCAACGAGTATGAGCAATACCAATATGGGTTTCTATCATCGTATTATCAATGTTGGGTTTGATAGCTGAAAACTCGAATTTAATAATTAATCAGTTTGAGCAAAAATATACAACATACATTCAAATTTCTCTTCTAGTGAAGCTACCTTGCCGATTTCCTTTAAAAGAGCAATTTCTCCTGATAAATTTTTATCGAATGCTAATCCAGCCGAATCATAACCTCGATATTCCAATCTTTTCAAACCATTTAGAAGAATCTGAATAATCTGATGCCTAGCAACGGGAGTCATGTAATTGATATACGCAAAAATTCCTAAATCAATTCGATTTGTTTCACTAAATCATTAAATGATAAATTTTTACCGCACATTGTTTTCTAAATTGTCTGTCAATTTTCAAAAATGAGTCGCCATTGCAGAATGTCTGTTAAATATTATTCTATTTTGATTGCGTAATAGACCATTGATTTCATTGATTTGAAAGATTAAAATTCTTGCGAAAGAATTCTCGTATTCGTTTGTAATATCGGATGTGTTGTATAAAAATAATCGATATTTTAAAAAATTCGTTTAAAGTATTTACATTCTCAACTGATTGATAATTCTCGTTCTATTTGGTAAAATCGTTTATCAGAAATATTATTTAAAATATCATTGAAATATTATATAATATTAAAGACTGATTGTTGTAGAGTGTAAAATATTATTTCATAGCACTTGAATTGTGAAAAAATCAACCATTGATTTCATAAAAATTGATTACATGACTCAAAAAAATGCTCCGAGGATTAAAATAATCGCTCATAAAATAAAAATTATCCAATAAATTTAAGGACCATAAAAGACTGACAATTCTTCTTTTCAGTCGCCTATTTGTATATGCTGTATTGTGTGTGTCTGTCTACTATCTTAAATTTTAATTTGTTATAATTATTTGAGAACTAGCCTATACAGTTAATTGGTACATTTTATTCCATCTCTTATGTCATTTTTGTATTGCTGTGTTCGTAGTTCTCTGCAGATATGCACCGAATGCAAATTATAATCCCAGGAGAGAGTATTTATTTGAAGGCGTGTTATTGGCTACTGTCAAGTCCGTATATTTTATTATTCTTTCGAAGGCCGTTCCAATGGTTTGGATCAGAATTTTTGTTCCATTTCACCTCGTAACCAATGCTATAATTATTAGTTTTTGAATATATCCATGGTTTTCCCTCTAAAAATATTACTTTCTTAAAAAAATCTATTTTAATATGAGGACTTGATGAAAGTGTCTTTCACATGAAAATATAAACATAATTTTTACAAGATAAAACAAAATATATTTGAAACATTTATTATCGTTAATTACTAAATCTATATTTTTAATTTGGTTCTAATTTTTTTCCAACAGTTGCCAAACTTCGAATCATGATAATATTTAAAGAAAAAACAATTTTTGTCATTTGTTAATAAAACTAATTTCTAAAAATCTATACTCTAGAATTAGGCAATTATTGGAGGAAAATGTCATGAATAATTTAGTATTGATTTTCTAGACTATTTGGTCCAAAGACAGACTACTAAAATTAGACTAACTTTTTTTAATATTTTTCTAATCGGTTGTTAATATTAAGATAATTTAAATGTTTAGAATAATCAAATGGATTTTAAAATACTTAAAAATAAAAATATTAAATAACTTAACTGTAACAATTACCAGATTGGTCTTCATGCTTTGTTTATTTTCTTAGACGTTCGAAAATAAGAAGTTGAACAAAAAGAACTCAAATAAATGTAAATTCAATGAAAGTGGTTTGACTTCTTCAGATTCTCACTTGCAGATTCATGTTAGGATTTAGCAAAATTCTATATTTCGTACTATATTTCACTTCCTTACAATTAAACTATCTCTGAATAAATAAGTGAATAGTTTCGAATGAATTTTAATTTATAGTAATCCATTTATTATATACAAATTTTTATTGATAAAACACAGTTTTTTATAATACAAGTCAGACAGTGACCGACACCATCACCACATAGTGACAGAGCAAAATATCACACGCGTTTGTTCTCGTCTATCCAAGTTTGCTGGACACCTCATCATCCTCAGAACCCGCATATTCGTCGTCCGATATGTCATTTGATCTGGTTCTTGTCCTCGATAGTAATATAGCTTTCCCTTGGTGGAATTCACGTAAAGCGGACGGACCAGCAATTGTTCTTGGTTGGTGCTAACTTTTAAATTGTACCACATTAGACTAAAGATTTCTCTTTAAATCAAATTTTAAGTTTTATTAAGGGCTTTAGTAAAGCATGACAATGAAAAAGGTTTTTTCGTTAAAAATCAATATTGAATTCTAAAAATTAGAGGTATTCTTGGTGATACTTTTTGTAAATGAAATTAAAAATTTTAAAAATTGAAGGAAAAAATTTATGAACTGTTAACAATGATTTAAAATTTTTAGAGTATAAACAGTAAGTTTCAAAAACAATAAGCTGATCAAAAAAGAAGACATTCGTAATGTGAATCAAAAGATTTCTATGTTGACACGGATAAAGTTATTGCTCACAAATAATGATAAAAGCACATAATAAACTACATTATTATTTATATATGAGATTTGTGATAAATCAAATTTTATCTGTATATATATTCGAAACAAAGTAAACAACAGATTGAAAATCTACTCCGAAAATAATCCCTAAATTGAATAAATTTTAACAAAACTAATTAAATCGATCTAAAACTATATGAGATAATAACGAAATAATTCTTAACAATCATCGCAAACATAAGCAGCACCAATCTATTTCACAATAAAAATAAGCCACTCATACTTGAACAATTTGATAATATTGGCTCGAAACAAACAATTTACGAAACAAAAAATCGATATACAAAATCAATTGAAAGAGTAAAACGTTAAACCACAAAAAATGATAATTTGCAAAAATTAATAACAAGAAAAAATGAATGCATAAAAATGTCGTTGGATTTGTTTGAATTGATTAAACTTTCGAATCGATGTTTGTCAACTCAATATGGTTTGATCAAAACAATGTAGTTAACGTATATCATAAAAATAACCATTCCATAAAAGGTAAAAGTCGTGAAAAAAATTTTCGTCAAAGTAAAAATATAATCAGCGACATTATTGTTCAATTTTAATTATATCAACCTTTTGTTTGGCAATATGGAAAGCCGGTGCTACCCAAGCCAAACAAACGCATTTTTCGCCAACCCACGAATATGACCCAAGTTTGCATGAACATTTCGGGCAATTTATTTTACCACCTGTTACATGACTACTATCAATCCAACTGAGTGATTCGATAAAAATTTCTTCATAACATCTAGTTTCATCGGTTACTTCTTCAATTCCTTCAACTCTGCTATGGTTGGCTAGATTAGAATTATTAAAAAGTAATTGTCGGCACTTTCTACATTTATATTGAACCGATATCTTATTTGACTTTTTCAATTCATTAACGGGAAATTTTGTTAACGTATCAAATAAGTCAGAGTTTTTAATTGGAGAAACGTATTTTAAATTAAAATATATTCTCAATTGCTTCATAAAACCACTGTTTGGCGAAATATAAGATTTTTTCCTTATTATTTCAATAGCAGTATTTGGATCGATATTTTTATTTTTCATTAAATAGGCTGTTAAAATTGTTCCACTTCTTGATATTCCAGCTAGACAGTGAACAAGGACTCCACCTTCATCAATACCTTTCGTTATGAATTCATATGCTTCATCAAAATATGAAATAAGATCTTCAGTTTCGATATCATATGCTTTAATAAATTTATATTGAAAATCATCTATGACGTGTCCCAAGGGAGAATCCATAATAGTTAGAATGAACTTGATCCTGTGTAAATGCAATAATTCTTGATTTGTAGCATCATCAAAAGATCCAAGCCATAAACGTGACACAATCTCTTTCATTCTGAAAATTTAATAATTTAAATCAATCGTAATATCTAATACATTATTTAAACAAACTCTTAAGTCAATCAATTTTAATTAATATTTTAACATTCAATTATCAGATACAATAATAGATACGAAAATACTAGTGTAACTTGAAGCTATTCAAAAAATTTTTAAAAATTTTTATTCATTAAAAGTTATAATTTAAAAATAATGAATATATATTAACAAAAAGAGTTTGGAGACATTGAAGTCATAAGGCTGATATACGTTTGTACTTGGAGTCTTTTGCTGCCATTTGAGCCAGCAATCACAAATTTTAACACCTGTGGTTATATCAAACTCAAAAATCTTCCAGAGTGGGAGTTTTTTCGGTACGATTTCGAAGTCCGATTATATTACTTTTACTTTGATTTCTTATTACTTCTATCTTTTTTTTCAATAAATTCAATTTTCATATGTTTTGCAATTAAGATTCTCAATTATCCAGTTACTATTTCTACATCAGTAGAAATTTCAAATTTGCATTCCCTTACTAATTTTACGCTGGTTCACATTCTTTCTGGTTACTTGAGTATAAGAAAGATTTTTTAATAAACTTTTGATATTTGAGACTTTATAACTTTTTAACTTATGAGAATCAATAAAAAATAAATGTTATGAGA
>JBBMOY010771091.1:0-11312 GCA_037951405.1 Platydemus manokwari | reverse complement strand
ATTCTGGCGTGTCAGTCATGCTTGTTGGGGGATCAGAATGATTGTCGTTTAAAAATTGTTAATAAACATACTTATCTAATTAAATAACAATTACATAATTTGAGCTTTCTTACATACTCAAGTATAATACTCCCCACATTTTTAATGTTGAAATTTGATACGAAAATGGGAGCATTATACTTCGGTGATTATGGTAATAAATTCTCATACGATATTACAGTAATTTTCATCTAGACACTTCACAATAAAAATTTCAAAAAGATTAATAAGAATTAAGAATTAAATCAAACCATAAAGACCAGTAAAATAATAGTATTCAACAAATGAGTTCAGTTTTGGATAAATCATTAAATTATAAGATAAGTAATAACAAGAAACTATGTGTATCTATCTTCCATTTAAGTTCTCACTAATTGGCTGGGTGCTGTGCCTTCATGGTCCCAAAGCATAAAGTTATTTTTCTTTTATGTGATTTCATCTTTACTAAACAATATTCGTTAACACTGAATATTCGAAAATGTAATTATAATCAAAGTTGCACTTTAAAATAAATTTGTCAATATTCATACTCTAAATCATATTCAAGGAAGTCGACCTGAAAGATAAAATAGAAACAAAAACTACAAATATTAAAGATTGGTCATTATAATAATCACACAAAAAAGTAAGATAAGCAATAATTACCGACCAAAAAATACTTCCCAGATCTAACTAATTTTATAGACTTTCTGTGTTCCTTTATCTGTTGGCTTAACTTTTTCGATTTCTTGGCTTATCCTATTTTTTGTTGCCTCGTGTTGACGTGCGCCAATTGGTTATCGAATTCTATTTAGATTGATATTTTGGAGGCACCTGATTGGTTATTGGCATGTGTGATCATTAAGTGATCATTACAGAACCTTTTGAGTGTTGTACATAAGTACTTTGCCTTAGACTTGTCTCTCTTTCAAAATATATGTATAGTTGTAACTATTGTACTGCTCTGAATAATGCGACTACTTTTAAATACAAACGATTTATTTTATTCTGGTTCTACTATTTTATTTACCTAGTTTTATATTCATTAAATAACTTTACTAACTTTACTTTTTCATTTTACTAATCGTGATATTAACATATTAATTCTTACTTTGACTTATTTTCAATAAAGTTATTTATTTCTTACATAATTTATTATAAATATAAATAAATATAAAATATAGAATTAATTAATAAAGATAATTAATAAAAATATTAAAATTATATAATACTAGAAAAATTAAAATATTTGGATAATTAAGTGATTAACAAAAACGACAATCCTTGCAGCCCGCGTGTTGAGAGAGGTATGAGTAGTTGGTCTGAGTGTCGGTCGGCTACCTACAAAAAACTGTCACACTAAAACTACAGCGAAAATAGTACAATAGCAATCACTCAGCAAATTAATTGGTGATATTTAATCACGAGGAAGTACAATTAAGAATAAACATTCATTCGAATCAGTCATTGCACGCGAATACATTACAATTCACAGCAGCGTATAAAATTTGGATAAATCAATTGCACATTGATCGAATTTTTCGAAGGTTTGAAATAATCATGTTGCTAAGGAGTTTCTGCAGAAACACCTGAGCGGCGTAAGACTTAAAATCGTTAAATATGAATATTGTGAGGAAAATTAAAACGAACAAATTCAATAATAATTAAATAATTATTTAATAAAAAAATTTAAACAAATAGTTTTGATAATTCAGTGATAATTTCAAGATTTAAAAAAAATTTTAATCAATTATTAAAAAAATTATTAAATTATTAAAAATTGAATATTAAGTAATTTATATGTCTGTGTGCCTGATTAAGATTAGCAAAACAAAGCTCTCTAGAAATTTGTTTGAAGCATGTTTGGTTCTAATTTGCATTTATCAATCATATTGATTATTAATCTCGATCAATATATCACTTGTCATTACTTAATAACTCATTTTAGTAAAAAAAAAAAGAGAAAAATCTCTGTTATATTCATTTGAGTTAAAAACTGGTTTAAATTATTATAAAAAGGATCTTCAGATATTCAGTTTATATATACTATAGACCTCATACTTATTATCAAAGTCCTGGGAGACTTAAAAGTTAGAACCAACAGAAAAGAATTTATAAACAAGAAATTCTAAAACAATAAAAAATTAATATATGCATCTTAATGAGATAAAAAACATTAAAATGTTTGTCATACGACAAATTATCAAATGTACATAAATGTCAAATCGTTTCTCTATGTCAAATATCTCCGCCTTCAGCTGCTACATACAGTCTCCATTCAATATTTAACTTTTTGGTACATTTATAAACATTTTATAAGCTCACTTTTTGCTTCATCTGGTTCATTTTATCTTTCGCTTTGAATTGAATGAAAGATATTTGCATTATGTGATTGTGGAAGCAAGTAAAAATTCCTTTTCTATTTATGTATTCTACATTCCACTTACTCTCTTTGTATTTATTTTGATCTCCTACTACAGTAGAGTGCATATACTTTGTTTGATTTATCTGTTATTGATTTTTCTTCAATTATTTATCTGTGGTATTTATGTGCCTCTTTGATTTTTATTCATTGGCTTTATGTCTTTGCTATAGAAATTACTATGCATTATTAATTTTCTTTATTCGTGTATTGTGTTTTAGTCTATAAATAAATTCCACTCGGGGCTTAGGCTTGAAAATTTTTCTTATAAAATTTTTTTTTGCTTTATGTAATAATAATGATAATAATAATAATAATTATTATTATTATTATTATTATTATTCTCATTTGTGATATCTAGCATAAATATTTCACAATTTCGAATAAAAAGATTAGATTTACGTCACTTTCATGTTTTGGGGATAAAATAAATAACAAAATTAACACAAAATTTGCCATCATATTTATTCTATTGATTGTAAAAGTATAATGTTGTATAAATAACTATTTTCTTCAGTGATTATTCATAGAATTAATTAATTTTATAAAATAATAATATATTACCATTGTGAATATCTTAGCATGAATAATATATTTTTTACTATTTTGAATTTAATTTTAACCATAATTTTTCCCAAACAGACTTAATAATCCAAACATTTCATTTTTAGTTTGCTATTATAATATCAATTTCTAATTAAATTAATTTTCTAATCTTGAAAATTAAAATATTGTTTATATAATATATCTCATAAATTGAATAATTATTTTAATTTTTGAAAAATTTAATTCAATGTTATTGATATTTGCTTAGAAATTTAATAGAAAAATTGTGTTGAATTTAAATATCTGAACACTTATTTGAAATTGAACTGGAAATAATCATTCTTCAATTTTATTTTGTAAATCATTTTAGAGTACTTAATGCAAAATAGAAATTTAATAGACAAAACTAATTGTCTAACAATTCCATGTCAGCTTTCTATTCAAGAATATGTTGAAAGTTAGTTTCTGAATATTAATTAATGAATTATGAAAATCATAGATCAAACAAAAAATCGACCACAATTCGAAACATGGGAATACGAAAAGTTATTAAAACAACGAATGGTGTTTAATTTATCATTAATGATTTCCTTGATTTAACAATACATAGGATTGGGATGATAATATTGTTTGTTCAGTGAATGAAGAAAAAGAAGAAAATGATGAATCGAATAAGAGTAATATTTTCCTTACTCATTTGTCTGAATGATTGAGTTGAAAAACAGACATCGATTTGTCGAATGGACCTGAACAATGGCAGCAGATACGGTGGGAAAATGATGTGTTTTATGATGAAAAGAATATTAAATCAACAATATCGTACTGTGTGCCTCAGTTAGCTCGGGAAATTTTTGCTCGGTATCGTCCGTTACAGTGTGGATTTGAGAATTTTCCGCTTAAGATTGGCAAATCGTCATCAAGAAGAACGGTTTTGGATTATTATCCAGTCAGTGTCAATCAAAATCGATATTTTCTCGACATGGATCGTCGATTCTTTCCAATTGTATTCAGTGAAGATGATGCCATTAGTAAACAGATTGCCCATCTTCCCTCAACATTCCACACGGTTTCCAATGGTGAAGCGACAAATATTCCGTCATTTGATTTCGATCAATCGTTCACGATCACTGCTGGCAAAGATCGAATATTCTTCTATGAAACATCGGAACAGCATTCCCCGTTTCGAATGCAATCAATGCTGACTTCTGAACTTGTTGCGTATTCCAACAATCCGCAAAATTTTGCAAGCAATCTGGGAGTTACGAAACAAATCAAACGGAAATCGCCATTTTTCGGATCTCTGTCTGATGATGTTCCATTTCAGTTGGCGTTGGAAAACGACTTTTTCCGCGTACCGATTTATGAGCATCAAATGAAATCGACAGATTTTCTCTTGTTTCTCAATGGCGACCAGTTTGCTATTCGAAAATTCGACGGCTTGTTTCTCGGTGGTAAACAAATGCCTCTGATGAAAATTCACAATCCGAAATCGATGTTTTTCCAAAAAATAATGATGGTAATAATTGATTATTGTTGTCTTAATCATTGATCGATCCATTTTGATCCATGCCATTTAATTGATCCAATTTAATCCATGTCATTTAATAAATCCAATTTAATCAATGTCATTTAATCGATACATTTTGATCTATATCATTTGTGTACGTAAGATCGACTTTTCATTTGAATAACATCTCACGCGATAGACCAAAATTGGCTTCAAGATCGACCAATCATTTAATTGATTTCATTTCAGCGTGTTGTATTTCAACTGTTTATCGATCATCAAACTGTGCCAGTTGAATTGCTGGCATCGATTTTATCCAACATCGATTTCATCAATATTGAATCTGATTTGCAGAAAATTGCCGTTCTGAGTAAGAATTGAGCGAATTGTTTCCTGTTTCGAGTCCATATCGATTTGATTGTGATTTAGGTAGCGATAAAAAATTTTGGCGATTAAAATCACCGATTTCAGAAATCGATGGTTTCTATGGCAACGTCGAAATCGAACAATATATGATTTGGGCTGCAATTTTCTCCTATCTGAATTCGTACGAATATGTTCAACCGGACAAGAAATTGAAAAAATCCCACAAAATCGATAAAGTAAAATATTGTTGTCCAATGAATGGGCGTGTTTTAAACGGACAAATTTAGAAGAAACAACCGAAAAATCCATTTTCTCCTTGGTCGATATCGAAATCGTATCTCAATGGTATCCATCGAGGATTTTGGAAATTGGAAAATTTCGAGCAACCAACGAAACGTCATCAAATGGATTCCTTTATGCACGTGACAACGCTGGTACCGAAACGGATTATCAATGAGAAAACCGATTTACGAAAATTGACCGTTTATGAAACGAATCGATTGTTGAAGAAATTTCGATTGGCTGATTTTTCCAAAAAGAAAAAAATGAAAAGGTGAAAATTTCGAACGGTTAAACATTGGATGGAAATTGATTTGTGTGTTTGTGTGTCGTTTTAGATGGGCGTTGGTGAATCACTTGTCAACTCATGCAGCAACGGATTTGGGGGTGAGTAGTGCGATTGGAGTTGATATTTGTATGCTGATGTTTGATTTGTGTGCAGGGCAATGCCGATATGGAGAAATATGCGAGAGATACGAAAACGAATCGAAGAAATATCGTAATTGATTGGTTTAATTTTTTATTGTCTTACATTTTTCCGGGCAATGCGCTTATGGTTTATGGTAGATTTTGTCAAACTCATTGGTCAAACATTTATTTATAAAGTGTCTCGTAAATTGTGATCCGATCACCCATTTTATATATGTCAAGAAATATCGACATATTTTCCGGGCTCTCGTCACCAAATCCCTCAACTATTATTTACTGAATGATATTATATTTGTTTTTATTGATTTTTAATTGATTTTGTTTTATTAAAATCGAGGTTTATTTCGGAAGATATTTAGGAACGTTATTTATCGATAATAAATGGATAAGGAAAAATTCAAATAAAATTTCAATCAATAATTTAATCGATAATTCTGGTATAATCGATAATATTAATTAAATGAAATCGATTATTTTGATTAAAAAATCAATAATTTAATTAAATTCTGATATTGATTATTTGAAATCTGATGGTAGGAATCGAAATATATTCAACAAAAATTCAAATAAAATTCCAATCAATAATTTAATCGATAAATCTAATATAATCGATAATATTGATTAAATAAAATCGATTTCACTTCAATTAAAAATCAATAATAATTAGAATTCTAATATTGAATTACTGGTTATATAAAATATAGCGATAGAGAATAAAATTATTTAATCGATAATATGGAATAAATGAAATTGATTTCTTAAAATTTTCGATCGTATCGAATCGATTTTTATTTCAGTTAAAAATCAATAATTGAATTTAATAATGACAAATTCTGGTATTGAATTATTGATTATTTGAAATCCATCGATAGAGAATGAAATATATCCAACAATGTCAAGCCACTTTTGAAGCTAATCGAATAATATTATCCAATCAAAATGAACTGGAAAGCGAAAATGAAT
Organism: Platydemus manokwari; assembly: GCA_037951405.1. Lineage (NCBI taxonomy): Eukaryota > Metazoa > Platyhelminthes > Tricladida > Geoplanidae > Platydemus > Platydemus manokwari. The sequence continues at coordinate 4,782 of JBBMOY010771091.1, read as the reverse complement.
GCAGCGAAGAAATATTGAAAGCAGAAACCAAAGATATAACGATAGAAGATTTTCAAAAATATCTCAAGGTAGATGAGAGAAATATTTGCTGTTTATTTCAGACATTTTGATTTTCAAATCGTTTTGTCATTAGGAAAGTTTTCACAATCCGAAAAAAACCGTGGTGAATCCGGTGATATTCAGTTCGGAAAATGTGAAACAATTGATTGAAAATCCGTTGGCTCAATTCATCATTTATAGAAAGAAAGGCGATGTGGTGAAAAAAGAGAAATATCTGGTTAATGATTATGTTTTGAATTATTTGAAACACGCGAAAAGCGGTCGATTCGGTAAGAAATTGTACGGGATTGGAGATTTGGCCAAAAAAGAAAAACAACAGTTGAGAGTAACAAATGATTGGTTGTTTTATATATCAATGGAATATCGATTTATTAGGATAAACTTCGACGTCAAGAGAATTACAAAAAGAAACGAATTGAGATGAATTTACCTGTCGATGTTAACTGTCAAGATACAACAGATAAAATTTGCAGCAGCTGTGGACGAAAGGGTTTGATTTTTTATTGTTATATTTAGGGGCAATCGACAAAATTTTATCATTTATTTACAAATGTTCATGTTGAGAAAATTAAATTTTCTAAAAATCTCCATGGTTACCATAGAGAAATTTGACTTATTTTATAATATCCATGGTACAAATTAGCTGAAAATTTTTGTAGGTCACATCAGAACCAATCAAGAATGTCCTAATTTCAACAAATTCGGAGAGAATCTTAAGCAGAAATTTAGCGAATCGAATGAATTCATCAAATCAACACCTGCCAAACCAAAACTTTTGGTAAATTTATGGCATTGTTTTTTGTTATTTATTGTCTCAAATAAAGAAACAAGAGTCGAATAGTTCCACATCGAAACAAAACAATCAGCTTATGAGAAGCATTAATAAGGTGAGAACAGTATTTGAATGGAGTTTACTGTGTGTGTGCGTGTGTGTTTGGAAACACACCGTCACCATCATGGACAAGTTAAACCTTTGTCACGCACGCTGTTTAAGAAAGCTATTCTCATTTCTCGAAGAAACCAAAAATGATTTTGCTACTCATAAAATAATCAATTATAATATAATCACCTATATTATTCCACCTATAATAATATAAATAATAATCATAATTATTATAACTATTATTATTGATTTTCTTGACAAATCTAATAATTGTTTTTATTCTCAAAATTTATCTTCCAGAAAAAAGCACCTGCGAAACGCTTTGCCGAAGACTTTAGCGAATCTGAATCTCAAATCCCAAAGAAGCCCAAAGTGTTTCTGCCACACACAGATGTAAGTTTTTTTAATAAATTATAATTTAATAATAACTATTATTGATATGTTTTATTATTTATAAATATTCAACATAAAGATCATGCAGCGTAATTATTGATAAATCTCTTAAATGATAAATTGGAGTTTTAGATCGATAAAGGATCTTTGAAATCTATACAAATGAAATGATGGATCGATACAGTGTTGATATCTACCTTAATGATAATAATAATGATTATTATTATCGAATTATTAAAATAATAATTATAATCTTTTATTAATAATATTCGCTTTAAAGCCGAATAATATAATTATATCAATAATTTGCTCTTTTCTTTAGCGCAAACCAAGCGTGAAACGTGTTGCGGATGATTTTGATGATTCTGTGTGTCATTTAAAGAAGAAACCCAAAATGCTTTTGTCACTCTCAAAGGTAGCCTTTATAATATCATCTATGTAGTTATAAATATTTATAAAAAATAATGACAAAATTAATTATTGTAAATATTATTTTAAAAGTGTGTAGCTAAAATGTAAATATACAGCAGAATCGAGGACAGACAATTCATGAAACATTTGACAAGTTCTGATTGAAATACGAGCATAATAATTTATCATTAACACTCATATATGGATATGGAACCCCTTATAAACACAGAACTCCATATAATTCATCTTATTCTTAGCTTTTACTTTATTTCTTTTGAAGTACCGGTACATCTAACGACGCGATCTCGTATAAAATGCCTGCTCGTATTAGGCCTCATGTTTAACAAAACCATAAATGACAATGTGTTCTCTAGCATTATTTTAGCTAGTTATTTCTGTAGACCGAAAATGTTTTTAATGGAAAACTGTAAACCGTGTTATCGTGCAGAAAAACTGTAGATGATGCAGTTTTTTTGTATAAATAGGGGCACAAGATGAGCACAAGCGGTTCGTGATTCCTTTGATTTTACTCTCATGGAATTCTTCGGTTTCGTGGAACCTTGATTGAAAATCAAAGATTTACTTCAAACTGCAATCGATTTATTTCTGTGATGCTTGAATTATCCTGCAAACTAAATAATCAATAATAACTCCAATTAAAACTATTATTTATGATTTATATTTTGATTTTTAAATCGACTTTTGTTTTGATGGTACTTGATCATTACAATCATTTTCTGTATTTCAGAATAAAGATATAAATACTAGCATTTCTGAATTATATAATGACGATAACGATGATTTCATAATCAATGATCCTTATAATTCGGAAATTATCAATACCAAAAAAACTAATAAAATATCGCGAAAAAAAACCGTCAAGAAAAAAGCGAATTTTTCCGCCTGTGCAGCACCTTTCGGAGATGAACCAATCATCTTTCAATCAGCTGATACAGTTTCACCGAATCGACATCAATCGTCGAGCGATGATGCTTCATTTGAAATCAATATTCCTCGAGAAGTATTGGAACAATTTCAAGTTAGAGGTTTCAACGATTATTTTGTATCGATTTTAATGTTGACAGAATGACTTCGTCTATGATAAACCGTCGAAAGAGCTTCAATCAGATACTGATAGCGATGAATACATTCACACAATCCCAATGGAACAATGGCACAATGTTTCCTTTTATATTTTTATGTGAAAACAATTTCACGAATTTGTTGTAGGTGCCTGATGAATCTGGTGAAAAAGAAAATATCAACCGAGAACTTGATGAAGAGAATTGGAATTGTCATGACAACGATGACGACGATGACGATGAATTCACGATTAATTTCTCATTGATCGATTGATTAATTGTGCCCGATTTTGCATTTATTATTGATTATATTTCTTGATTCAGCTAAAATGGTAAAGATTGGAAATTGACGAGTTCAGATTACTATTTTTTATAATAAAATCGATTATTTTGTTGTGCTTAATTTCTTTGAAAATTTTCACAGATGATTAATCAATTGAGTAGTATTTTATGATGATTTATAAGATTGAATTTGATTGGATGGTTTATTGATTTACTTTCTGATTGGAAAATACTGAATTCATTTGATATTTTTAATTTTTTTAATCTTCAAACCTAGCAAATAAGTGATCAGAGTAAATCAAAATGCTATATTGCTTTATATTTATATTCTCTATCCATAAAGGGAGATGATATTTAATCGAAAATTTCTAATATGAATATTCTATAATGATTATCAGGTCAAGACATGTCATTTGAAAATGTTATTTACATAATATTGATTTTAATCAATACTAAAACATAGTTTCTTTCGATCAATACACAAACTATCTGAATTTCTCTCAAAATATTCTATGTTTTCCTTACCATTTTGATTTGGTATCAATATGCATCCATGATCAGTCGTTGATTTAGCCCAGTGATTCCCAAAGTGGTCCATATCGATCCCCAAGGGTCGACGAGAACCTGCAAGGGGTCTATGAGAGAAAAAAGTTTGAAAACCTCTGATTTATCCGGTCACTTTGTGTGTGTATTCCCCTGCGTCTTGGAGTAAACCATGTATTAAATTATATTTCCTACCATACAATTTTTCATTAAATTCGCAAATAACTATTCTCACTAATCCAATACGATGAATCCATTGTGATATTATTGAGATCATTGACCCGATATTGTTATGATATTATTGAGATCATTGACCCGATATTGTTATGATATTATTGAGATCATTGACCCGAATAAAATAGAGTAGTTGTCATCTTAAAATACAAATTAATAATGTTAATATCAGATGACAATCAGAAACAAGATCACGGATCCATTACCATAAGATTATATGAGTTATTCTGCAAAATGTTATTTCACGTTGGCGGTTGAAAAATTTATTTTTTTTGGCATATCAATGTCAGTGAAAGTGATGTGAGAATCAATTAAGTGTTTTACAAATCTATATTTTCGTTGTAATTCTTAATCAAAAATTAATATTCCTGAACGACAACCTCTCTATCAATGTATCTTTTGACTCATTCGAATATCAATGAAATTATCTTGAACTAAAAACTATTCTAAAAAATTATGAACTTATTGTTTTAAATAAAGAGCCACGTAACTATGAGACAAGAAGCTTTGTGAGACTGTCGTGGAAATTTGTCATGGGATCAAAATAATTTTAAAGGTAATATTAATAAATAATAATTAAATAATATTATTATAATAATATAATTAAAATAATTGGAATCAACCCATTGTTTTATCATAGTCTTGCTTGCATTGATTTATTTATTGATTGGCTTAAGTTCTGCTTTCGTTTTAATCAATTTTTGCGCACGACATAACCTTATAACTTAATTTTATCTAAAATTGCGAAGTTTGATTTATTCGTATAACTGGGTTAATATCTCACTTTTTAGGATATCTAATAATGACAAAACCAATTTAGTTTTGTAATAATGAATTTTCGCGTATGAGATAATTTTATAAATTACATTTACATATAATTGCGACGTTTGATTT
>JBBMOY010769981.1:0-11313 GCA_037951405.1 Platydemus manokwari | reverse complement strand
TAATATAAAATTTAATAGAAATATCGTAATCAATTAATATTTTATCCTGGGTATAAATAAATTTGGCGACCAGTGTACTAGGTTTTTCTTTACTTATAAATTTAGATATCTTGCACATTGAAAAGCATTAATGAAAACGATAAATAATATTATCATTGAAACCAAAAATCTTACAATATAAAAATTAACTACTTTTATACACTTTATCAAGATTCATTTAAAATAAATTGTCAATTTAGAAGTCAATTTCCCAAAATCCAAACACCATGGTGCCACCATCGGAAATCTGAAAGATGTCTTTAAAGAGAAACTACTGTTGAGCGAGATGAAATTCTGCAAAGGAAAAACGGATTTTCATCTTAGAACCCTTGTTTAAGTACTTTAAACATTTGTATGTCTACACAACCATACAGGCATAGCAACTCGCCAATCACAGCAGAGCTAGATGGTAAAAGGCAATTTTGAAAAGGGGCACAGCCACAAAACAACGTTATGTTTTGTGTCATGTTGTATCAGATTTTGATTCGATCTTTGCTTTCCCATGATCCTATTTTCATAATGGTGGGGTCAGTCAACCCTTCTGTGTGCGTTGTTGTGTGGCTATGCCCCTTTTTCAAAATACCGTTTACCATCTAATTCCGCTGTAATTGGCGAGTTGCTATGCATGTATCTTTGTGTAGACATACAAATGTTTAAAGTAGTTAAATATGGGTCCCAAGGTGCAAATCCGTTTTTCTTTTGCGGAACTTTATCTAACTCAATACTGCAAGAATAGGATAAAATAAAAAGATAGAAAATACGTAAATGTAAGAATCCATATAATTAGTATTGATATCTGATAGATACAATTGATGGAATAGTAGGCAAACAATTAAATATTTTGCAATCTATATACGGGAATATATGGTATTGCTAGAAATAAGGTTGGGCAATAAATGAATATAGTTTGAAAGATTTATAATTAGTGTGATCAAAGGCAAAATAGTAGTGCCACATAACAAGAAAAATAAATTTCAGTACATATGTCGGGATAATACCCATGCAGGCTGCAAGCCCATGAATTACGCAATAATACTATATAATGCATAATAATAGTAAATAAAAACTACGTAATAATAAATAAAAACAGAAAACCTACATTAATTTAAATGTAGGCGTGTGGGCGCAATTGTATTAGTAATAACTACAATTTTTTTTCGACAAAATGATTATTAATTCACGCTGCCATGGCAATTAGAAACAGTCATAGAAATTCAAATTTAAATGCAAATTTCCATGACAACGGTGGATATAAAATTACTCATGCGCCCAAATTCAAAAACACTATAAATACTGAAGTAAAATTCAGTATTTTCGCTACAAAGCGAAGAAGCTCACTAAAAAAATTCGAAAAAACGCTATTTGTGATAATCAGATACACTCAACGCTATTCGCAATAATCCGCTACTCTCAGATATTCAACGATCATTATTTCTCAGCTTTCAACTAATATGGTAAATTCAAATTATTATCCTATTCATCTGATATCATTCTCCGAAAGGAGATTTGTTGTCAGTGAATACTAAACCTCACAAAGTCGTCACTGAATTTGTGACTTTTAAAATCACATTTCTTTAGTTTCTATACCTCAGTGGGGCGCCACTTAGTTCCCTCCGGTGGTTGTTATTTACTGATAAATCTTCAGGGCACAAAAGCTTCTTTCTTCTAATTTTAATGCATAACACATTTGATAATTACTATTATAACAGAGTATTTTATTATCGTATCATCTACAAGCAACCTATTAATCTGTGAAGTTTCAGATATTGTCGAATTGGAAAATCATTGATTTATTTATCACCAAACAAGTTTCCATCACATAGCAAATTTCCGATCTGAAATAATCGGTGTTATAGACCGGTAATTATCTCTATCAGTATTGTCAGAAATGAGTAAACCCCGACAGAATTGCAAAATTAAATAAATATACTACAGAATACCTGGAAATAATATCCAAAATAAAAATGACAAAGCTGGTGAAATAACAGCAGTTATCCAAACACATAAAATTCTAAAAAAGGATAGATCGCGAATGGAATAATCAATGCGAGCAGAAAAGAAAATTAGAAAGGAAGAAAGGAGAATTTTAGAAAATGCAGGAAAAATATTGAAATGGATAGATTCTCCAGAACTAGAGAATGATATAGTAATCAGAGATAAATAACATTTATTGATGCATTAAATAACATTTAATCATGCAAGCAAATTAGTACAAGAACAAAAATTGAAGAAAATCATTCAATAAAATATTTAAAGTGCCATTGGAAATCATGGTCCCTGAAAAATATAAGGTAAATGCCTTCAATAAAAGCTCTAACCTATGAAACAAGTTAATGAAAATTAAAATATCGACCAGTAGCATTTGAAAGGAGATGATGATGACGTTATGATAATTGAAATGGATTCTCAAAAAGAACCGAATGACTTAGACAATTTGTTGAAGAAACTTAATTCCATCAAGATGAGGAAATAGAAATGTACGAATGGCAAAACTTTGGTGACTTTCAATTATATCTATTCTTAATTTACATGAATATATTACAAGAAGCACAATCCTAATGACTTTAATAATATTAGGACCAATCTCATTATAAACGTTGGATTAATAAGAAACGGAACTGGTCCGTACACAAATATGAACTACCCCTGGTCGTATAAATACTATCTCGAATACTGTTACCATACTTGCAAGTTGACACATTCTAGCGAGTACAAGCGATTATATTATACCATACTTTCCGGTATATCTCTTTTCCGGTTCAGGCTATTATTTTCAAGTACTCTTTATCAACTTATACAAATAAATCATAAAAATAGAATACCGATAAAATAAAATCTAAAAATAGAATAATAAAAACTTAAAATAATAAGTATAGCAAAAAGGAAACTTAAAATAGTAATTACAAAAATTAGGACAACAAAAATAGCATAAGTTAATACTAAAAAACGGCTAAGGTATAGACTACTCTGAACATTGTTTTATCAAACTAATTTAATCTAAAAGTTGACCTACATATTATGAATATGAATATAAATGAATATTTAACAAATGATTTCGAGAGAACGTTTATCGGTCTCCCTGACATGCAATTAATAGCAAAGGCGCAGGAATATGGTAAAAAAAAATTTGGTAAAAATTATTTTTTTAATAACAAATTTCAGGGTAGGTTAACCAAATCACCTCGGTAACCATGGTAACAATGTAAAAATAGTTTGATAAAACAATGTTCAGAGTAGTCTATACCTTAGCCCTAAAAAACAATGTAAAATATATAATAGAAATAAAACTAATATAAATAGAAAATCAAAATTAGAAAATCCTCCATAAAACAGATATTAAAATTATTTTAAAAGGCATGGTCAATATTAGTAGCTGACATTTAGAAGAATAATTTGTTATTGGACGATTCACTACTGTTAATCAAGCTAGACAACAGGAACAATTATCATAATCAAACAAATTTGAAAGCTATTTTGAATCGAATCATTTAAAATGAAACATTGTAAGCAATTTTACTGAATTTGAAATTTTATTTTTGATTTTAAAGTCTAGCTGTAATAAAATTAAAATTTATAATTTAAAAATGATGCAGAGCATCCACCTTAAACTATTATTATTCTAAATACCGAAAACAGTTATTAAATTTTTTAGTTTTGTTTATTTAATCCGCAGATTAAATCTATTAAATAAATTTAGTTGGTTATTTGATCTGATATACAAGTAATAAATAGAATAAAATTTTCAAATTTCATAAATGTCCGATAATTCTACCAAAGATAAATTAAATTCAGTGTTGTCAAAACGTGTTAAGAGAAGGAATATGTTCAAAAAATATTTTGGGCTTAAAGATGAAAAAATGATTAATATACTGTTTGGTAAGTGCTATTTATTCGAAGATGAAGTGGCAGCGAAGAAAAGAAATAATTTGTTAGTGTGTATATACTTTCATTCTAATGTTTTTATTTAACAACGAACGTTTAGACCAAAATTTCCTAGGATAAAAAGTTTATTTCAACCAAAGAAAAGAATTACCAAAGATTTGAATTTGATGAACGATTTAAACATGACAGAAGAATCTGTATATACTGATTCAACGGCTTTTTTAAAGGTAAAATTTAAATATTAGAATAGTGTTATAAAAAGTTACAGGGTACTCAAAGCTCAAATCCACATAATGACTATTCTCAATATTTTGTGGATACTGGACAAAGGCCTCAAAATTTTATCCGTGATACTGGTAATATTGTATAATAATTTATGTGTTCTAGTTAAAATTAATTTAATGAATATTTTAGGATATTATTTTGTTTCAGATTGATTTATTCACTGGCGTGTTATATTTAATTTTAAGCAAAATTTGTTTAATAATTAAAATTGTTTTTATTTCAAAACTCATCACAACCATTTTATTGTTTTGTTATGGTGTTTCTAGGAATTATTTTGTACATCGAAATTCTAAAACTAAGTTAAGAAAACTGAATGGTATTGGCCATGTATGCAGTTTTTTGTTATATTTCGAAAGTAATCTCTTTGACTCTCTAAGGAACTTCATGAAATTTTAATTAGTTCTATATTAAGGAATATCTGGTAGTAACTACTGTTTAAGTTAAAGATGTTTAGTTGTACAAATTTAACAATCATTATTAGTAAAATCGTTCATTCTTTAAAAAAATATCATCTGTTGAATTTTGAATTTAAATAATATCGATTTCTTGTTATTATCAATTTTATCTATATTAAAAAAATCGAAATTAAAATTATACTTTAATTGTACTTAATTTCATTAAAAATAAATAATAAATATTTATTATAGGTCTTAAAAATCGTTTCGAAGAATATCCAAAACTTCGAGAATTAATACGATTAAAAGATAATTTAATTGCTGATACCGGAAATACTCCAATGTATTTGAAGGCAGACTTGTCCAGTTTTAAATTAACAGAATTACAATGCAAATTTGATGTAATATTGATTGAACCACCATTAGAAGAGTATAATCGTATGAATGGAGCAGTTTATGATAAATATTGGTCATGGTCAGAGGTTACTAGATTTACGAAATCTTAGAAATGGTTTCATATTTGTTTGTTATTTAGATCGAAGCACTGGAAGTCGAACAAATTGCTGCTCAGCGATCATTTATATGGTTATGGTGTGGTAGTGGTGAAGGTCTAAATGAAGGCAGAAAAGTAATATTTAAACATTACAGTTCATTTCAACGTTGATAGTGCCTTTCTAAATGGGGATTTCGTCGATGTGAAGATATTTGTTGGATAAAGACAAATAAAAAGAAGCCGGGACACAAAAATCTAGAACCGGGTGCTTTATTTCAGAGAACAAAGGAACACTGTTTAATGGGAATAAAAGGAACTGTTAGTAAATAATTAAGATATTTTTAATGATTTTTGGTATTTATTATTAATATTATTAAAAATTATATTTTATAAATAGAGTTTGTATTTGTCTTATATAGATTTTTCAGTATTTATTGATTAAAAAAGCTACTTTAATTATTATAAATTATTATTTCAATAAAAACGACGACCAATCAACAGTTTTGATAATAATTATTACAAATTTCATTTTTCATTTATTCAATTATTCACATTTAATTAATTAATTAATCATTGAATTAATTTTAATCATTTAGGTGAGGCGTAGTACTGATGGCGATTTTATACATGCAAATGTCGATATTGATTTAATTATAGATGAGGAACCAAAATATGGTATTAAAGATAAACCGGTAGAAATATTTCATATAATTGAGCATTTTTGTTTGGGAAAAAGACGATTACATTTATTTGGCAGAGATAGTACTATTCGACAAGTAATTTAAATGATTATAAATAATTACTAATTGCATTAATTCGTAAGGGATGGTTAACTCTTGGATCGGAATTGACTTCGTCTAATTTTGACAGTAGAATATACAATAATTTCTTTAATAAAGATCTAAATGGAACTTTGGTTCCTTATAACGATGAAATAGAACGTTTACGCCCTAAATCTCCTCCCCCAAGGCAGAAAGCATCTCAACAATTGTCAACAAATGTTTCAGGAAATTCTGTTGGTATAGGAAGTGGTTATAATATATCTAATTCCGGTAAATTGAATTTTATGCAATGTTTTTCTAAGATAAATCCATTTCAATATTAATCAAAATCTATAGCTACATATATTTGTATATATGAATGTTTTTCAGATTTAAATGATTTGAATCACTCAAATGATAACTTGCTTGCAATGACTCAATTATTTTTATCAAGAATTCCAACAAATAATATGCCGATTTTACCAACCCAAAATCTATTGGCTGCTAATTTAGCAGTCAGCTTAATCAATCAATGTGGTAGTGGAATGATTACACCATTCACAAATATTAGCAATAATTCCAATATTGATTTTAATTTTAATCCAAATATTACAGCTATTTTGGAACTACTATCCACAGCAGTTGGAAATGTTGATTATCTTAATACTGCCAACATGCAAAATTCAAGTAGTTCAAATAAACGAGCAAATAGTCGCAGCAAAGTTACAGGGGGATCTCGTCGATAAATTGAGAAATTTCTTTGTTAATCAAATGTAATATTTAATATTCAAATCGATAATTTCTAAATACACTTTATTATGTTGACTGTTTTAATATTAGTAGCTACATTGCTCTTTGATTTTTTATTTAAGATCATTTATCATGTCGATATTATTTAATCGTTTTGTTACCATTGATCTGTTTACCAACATCGTGTGATTCCATTTAAAGTTGTATGTGAACACTTCAAAAGATATTTGAATTCTTAAATTTTGCTTCTTTTGAAATACCAGTACATCAAACCTTACATATATTTTTGTTAATTTTTTCAAACTTTTTCTTTATAAAAAGAATGACATAACAAAAAGATAAAGATATTTGCAGTTTACTTCTTCAATAATAAAAAATTGCTCCAATTCCCACAACAGTGTATTTTATACATTTATTTCATGCACAAAATAAAATTCATATCGTAGTTATTATTGTAAATACTTCTCCTTTAACTAATGAGATTAAAGCTTTTATGGAGAAATACCTTCATTGGTTCGTTGGTTATTGGTCGCTTTTATTTATCGAATGAGTCATTCTTAAAATTCTTTTTGCTGAATATCTTCTGGTTGACGATATTATGGTTTTGTCATGAAGTGTAGCTCACGGTTATTTACGATCATAGGCTATTTTGATAATTTGTTACTGATTAAGCTCCTTAACTTTTAGTCCTCCACTTTTATAGTTTTAATTGTCATTATATTTCTGGCTTGATGTTTATAATTCCTTTCCATATTATTTTTCAACATCGTATCCCTGCAACGTTTGCATGTCGTTTTACTTTAACTACAAACTCCTTATGTAATGTATCCTGGTTTCTTATTGAAATTTTCTCAAATTGAGTTTGAATTGTAAATTTAACTAATTTATCATTATCTGCTAGACTGTTTATATGTGAATACTGGCATCTTTGTACGCTTACAAGCACTATTACTAAAATATTTATACTATTTGGCTTTGGATTTTAGAAGGTTTTTAGACTAGTAGTGATTTTACGTGATTTATGACTGGTGGAATTATATATAATTTATTTTCTCACGTAAAGGAAGGAACTTCGTTCGCTAGTAGTAAAAAATCTGAATGGAAATTTAGTTTTCCAGTACCTTTAAGGCTAGATACAAGATTTGAACATGAAATTAGTTTAATGTCTATAAGTGTTTATAATTCTGTATATAATATATTAATATTATATACAGAATTATAAACACTTATAACTACACTTATAAACACACTGGAAAACTAAATTTCCATTCAGATATTTTACTAATAGATATTATCACCGTGCTATATTTTTAAGAAATAATGTTAATAAACTATCTCAATTTTTCCTCGATTTTAATTTATCATTTTTATGATTTATCAACTTTATCAACTTTTTAAACTATTGTTCATATGCAAGGGAAGGAACTCAGACTCGGATTTCGTCTGACCTACGGACTCCGTTTAACTGCGGCTTTCATTCACCGGAATTCGTCCGAGTTCGATAAATAAAGTCCCTCACCTTTAATCCGTTTGAAAAATGGTAAGTTTCCATATCTAGTATTTTTTATAAAATCATATAAGACTCTACCTTCATAAGGAGTTAAATAAATACCAGCTCCTTCACGAAATTCCTTCTTTCCTTAACTTTATAAGTCTCCGCACCAGCTTTCTTAGCTTGTTTTTCTTGGTTTACAGCAGTTGCAACTCCCCCTGCAATTCCTGCTGGACCGCTTACACATGCTATAATTGCTGGTAATGCAGCTAATAACGGAAAAACTCCATCAAATTTTTGTTTTTTATAATTTTCTTTATTATCTAAAATGTTTTTTTATTTATTACGCATTTCTTTTGTTATTTTTATTTTTTATCTATCCTCATAAAATGTTTTAGGTTTACCCCCCTTAACTATTTGTTTTAAAAGTTTTTCTTCATTCATTTTAATGAAATAAAATTTTCATATTTTATTGAAAAATAAATATAAAATTAAATAATTATTAAATACTAGACATCTTGAAGGTAATCTTAATTTTATATTTCATTACTGTTTATACATCCTAAATTGTAAACATCTTTCCACTCTGAATTAATATTTCAACAGATTTTTCTTCCAATATACAACAATAAGCTTGGCATTTAAAATCTGATGATTTTTCAATTTCAATTGGTACTGTACAACCATTAACTATTAATTTTTCATCTTGGGCTTTAACATCGAAACAAAATATTGTGTATAAATTCTGAAAATCTAACATATTCAATTGAGGGTGATTTTTGAATTCTTTACATAAATTAAGATAAGCATCGTAAGGAGCATCTTGACTATTTGTTGAGATATCAAATTGCACTTTATTAACTGGATAGTTACTGCTATTTAATCTAACTTTTAATGATTTTTATATATTTATCATTTCTAATATTTTGAATGAATTTAGAATTATTTTTAGTAAAACTAATTTCAGGATCTTTAAGCCCAATTATAATATATCTCGGTCTAGTCTTTAATAAAGCTACTTGCCATGTATAAGTTTGTGACTCTGGAATATCAATTAGATTTGAAAGTCTATTTAAGTAATTAACTTGAATTGGTTTATCAGTTTGTATTCTTTGCAATAATTCAAGTTCACTCTCCGAACTTAGGGTTAATTCAGGCATACAAAATTCTAATGATTTGATAGTTAATTTTCCTTCATCTTTTGTCCCGTAAAATATTTTCTCATCATCTATATCTCTGTTTAGGGTTAATTTAATCATCATCAAAAATAATAGTCTATTATACCTTTCTAAAAATCCAAATATGCGTTTTAATGGGAATTGTTCTGTAAATTTACCTTTTAAATTATAAAAGGCTTTTCTTCTTTTAAATCCTTTATTATCTTTATCTAGATCTTCTTTAGTTTGATCCGGAATCCATGATGTCAACTCTTCAGTTCTTTCATCAGATTGATCTAATAATATAAAATTTAACATACCAGATATTTCTCCAACACTTTCAATATTTTCAATTTCATGTGTTCCTAATGTTAATCTCATGGAATTGAATAAATTAGAAAAAAAATTATTCTCTAAAGTTATGTTATGATTATCAACTCCCACTTTTTAAAATTCAATTTCAATTTCATATCTTAAGAAACTATGGCAAATATCTACAGGATTTGAAGTTTGTTGAGATTCAAAAATAATATCAGAGGCTTTATTTAAATTTGTTGCTGTAGTTGATGAAGTGTTAATAAAATATAAATCTTCTTTTTTAATATCATGTTTAAATTTATAATAATTTGCATTTAATGAAATTTTATTTAATTTTGACATCATTTAAAAGAAAATTTGATGAAATTTCATTAAACGAAATCCAAAGGTCAGACCAAGTCTGAGTTGAACGGGAGGGAAGGAATTTCGTTCAATTCCGTTCGAAAGGAAAGAATTTCATTCAATTTGATCGAAGTTCCTTCCATTCAAGTTGAACGAAGTTCCTCCCCTTGGCTTTCATAATTTTTTATAGATATTCAATGAAAATACTTTTTGAGTAATTTGTCTTTCCTGTCTTTAGTCATATACCCTAATTTATATAATTATATTAAAATACTATTTTTTGAATTATAAACATTATTATTTCCTCCTTTTTTAGCTGCTAATAATTTTCCTAATTCATAAAATAATATTATTGGATTTTCCAGCTGTGCTGAAGACTTATGTCCGTAGGCTGGGCAAAGCCCAAGACCGAGGTGTCAAGTTTACTCGACTTTAGTCGATTATTATTATTTAATCCTGTTCCAGATACCTCGGACGCAGGCTCATTTTGAATCATTCTGGTTTTTACTTGTTTAAGACCTGTTAAATATTTAATTTTTCCAAATTGTTGATTAGAAATTCCTGTGCTCTTTAAAAACCTTAGATATTCATCTATATCCTTAACAGGAAAGTTTTCATCGTGTTTTAGTCTTTCTACATCAACTCTTCAAGTATTAAATTATATAAGTTTTCATTTAATTTAAAAAGAGAACCATCACATAAATTTAGATAATTTTTCTTTTCATGTTTAATATTTAAAAATTCACGTTCATTAATAATTATTTTTGGAAAAATTACTCAATTATATACTAATTCCCTCAAACTTGGAAAAATATTATCACCTTTTCCTGTGGCACCCCATCCGAAAAATGCTTCTGAATTTATAATAAAATTTTTACGGCTCATATCACCTGGTTTTGGTCCAATAGGAACTTTAAATTTTTGTACAGCATCATTTATAGCTTTATTTCCGGCTTCAAGTGTTAGTTGTTGGTGCTAATAGTGGTTTTTCAACAATGGCTTTTGAATTTTAATTAATGGAATTCTTTCCCTCCTCAATTACTGGTTGTTGTTTTTCTTGATTTTGTACAACTGGTGCTAATAGTGGTTTAGAAAATTCGGCAATACCTCGATTTAATAAAAGTTTAGAATGTAGGTTTTCTTCAGCTATAGTATTTAACTTAGTTTTTAAGGAAACAATTAAGTTAAAAGCACATTCCGTCATAATATTTATTTGAAAAAACTGCAATCAACCGCCAATCAATTATTTAAATAAACACCATGTGTTTATTTATTTAGTCACGTTACTCGCCTCCTCTTAAGGCCCGCTCCACAATTTTAGTCACTCTAATCGTCTGGATTTTATCGCATGAGGGAATTGAATCTCCACCTGTCTGTCTGACTTGAATCCGGTAATTCG